>JAXCGZ010003989.1:0-5000 GCA_037179515.1 Halocaridina rubra
AATAATAATAATAATAATAATAATAATAATAATAATAATAATAATAATACTTTGCTCGAGTTCAGTCCACCTTTGTTTGATTGTTTGCTATTTTTTAATAATCTTTCGTCTACCCCTATACTAAAATTTACAAAACGCTAAGAAATAAATCAAATAAAACCCCATTTTGACGACAAAATCAACGGCATAATTTATCACGTACGTACTTCTTTAAGCCATAATAAAGATAGTAATTCCAAAAGGGAACTATTAATGAAACAAGCAAATATTATTCGACTAAATAATTTGGAATCTTTCAAACGTCATAACCCAACGCGGAGAGAAAACATTAGGGCTCCTCCCAAGCTGGTCTCCTCCAGTCCGCCCCACACACACACGCACACATACACACACACCTTTCTTGTGCACTGCAGCTCTCGCCCTAGCAAGAGGAACTTAATTTCGCGGTTTCATTATATCGTGAGAATTACTTATTTATGGACTAAATATGGATGATAATGATAGACATCCTTATTTATAGATAGAAATATAAAAGTTCCGCCCTTTAACGACAAAAGCCAGCTTATCTGCGCCATATTCCAACTGTGTCAATATAAAATCGCGTAAAATCACTTCTCCCGCCAAATTAAATTCTAAGTCAAGCTAATAATGTATATTTCCCACAGCAGAACCCTTCAGAATTAACCTCCAGCCAAAATCAACAACGAGGCTTCCGACAACTAATAATAATCTACGTATGAGCATTATGTGAAAGAAAATATAAAAGTCGTCGATATAGAAAGAAAATGACGTTAGGTGAGGTGGTATCTCTATAGCGAGGTTGGCCGGCCATACAAAAGCTGGGGACGAGAGAGGAGCTTGGAGTGGGGGAAAGGCAGACGTTACACATAAACTACAACATTCTTCTTCTTCTTAGCTTCCACACACACACGGCTCCTCTACACTCCCTCCAAAAGCTTAGAACAACAACAATTGATATCAAACTCCGGGTTGTGAAATGAACCACCGAATGCATGCCATATCATGTCAAATCAGACTGCTTCTGCGCATATCAGCGGACATTAAACCCTGTGAACAAACGCTCGAGTTGCTGCAAATCGCGAACGATAAACCCCCATCCCAGTTCATGCTGCACCAATTTGGAAAAAAAAAATGGGAAGAATCCCCCTCCCCCTCTTCACCCAGCGTATGTACGTAACAAACTTAAAACTATATTCCCCTCTGTACCTGCGGTAAAGCTACTATGTACGCTAGCAAATTCTTTGAGGTTGAATACATACACGAATTGCACACACCCATATATATATATATATATATATATATATATATATATTATATATATATATATATATATATATATATATTATATATACCGTTACGTTAAATAGAAGACGTCACATTCACACCTCCGTAAAATACGCAGTAACAACTTGTTAGCAATTTCATTCATGGAAAATACCTTCAATAGACTAAAATTTCACATGACACACCGAACATAACTTAAATAACTCGCTGAAATGTTTTCTTTATATCAATAAAGATCTGTAACGGAAACATTATTTCATGAGTAAATTGAAACACTCGCAGTGACCAAAAAAAAAATAATAAAAAGAGTTCACATTTTACTAAAAACAATACATTGGTGACTCTTCCTAATCTTGCATTATGTAGGTAAACTTCCCGCTTTCTTCATTTCGGTGTGGTATGGAAGATATGATGTAGAATCCCAGTATCAAATAAGCCTATTCAAATAATACATGAGTCAAAGATATTTCGATCGGGGGAAGAAATTACTACAATAACACTTAAAACCACTTTTTATAATAATGGCTCACGTATTATTTGAATAGGCTTATTTAATACAATAATAAAAAATACATGAATATTGTGTATGAATTTAAATGTAAGGCTACTAACCTTTCTAACGAAAAAATTCTATCTACCTATCATGTACGCTAATAAGAAGTAACAAGAGGCAGTAACGGGTTGAAAAAGACAAAGGGTGTTGATTTCTTGAAAAGTAATCATGAATCTAATGTCAACTCGTTCACATTGGAGCAGTACCTGCTCGCGCGCGCTCGCTCTCTCTCTCTCTCATGAGGCTATGGGAAGTACGCCAAGATCTTTCACTGTATTTACTTTTCCCCATGTCAAAGGTTAAACTAACGCCGAGATGTACCCACAACACAGTTACGTTATTATCGTTCTGTGTACGAAGAAAGAATAAGAAAAATAATTATAGCTACTCTTGGGCTCAGAGAGACTGACAGAGTCCGGTGACAAAGCGATGGAGAGATAAGCGACGACTGTCCCAAATACACATTTACCATGTGCAGTCTTTACAAGAGATTAACAAACATAAACAAAGCAGCTATATACACATACTTAAATATAATGGACTTTTAAATACTGAAGATTCAAAACTTTAATAAAGAGATACGGTATTATATATATACCCTCGTCGAAATACATCTTGCATCAAGATCATTTCGACAGTGGCGCAGAATAACAGTAGTAAAAGGATTATGTATAAAAATGATTCAAAATGTTCTCATTAAAAAAATATTTGTTTTCAGACAAATACAGGAATCGAAGCACCATTGCTCTAACATATTTAATAATAATAATAATAATGATAATAGTTGAAATAAAAACCCACAGCAGAGAGCATTTGTGTTCAATAATTAATTACATGAAATCAACCTTTCGCTTTCCACTGAAAGCATTTTCAAGATTCAAATGAACTTCCTTGTTAACATTATATTCAGGAATATAATACACAGTAATTGACTATTATACACAAAAACTCTACTGTGGGTTTCTATTGAAATTATTAAAGTTGTCACTGATTTCGCAACTCTAATAACAATAATAATAATAATAATAATAATAATTAATCAAACCAGAAGCTATCTGCATAAAAGAACTTAATCCAAATTACACACATGATTTTTTTCTTTAAAACACAGACTATGTATCATTACTTATGTATCATTACTAAGTCACCAGGAGAGTATTTAAATTTCTTCACACTTCAATTTCTCTTCACTGTTCCTTAAAGAAAACAAAAATGGCAGAAGATGAAGTTTATGTCGATATAAATCTGTCATCAAACGGAGTTAGCAAACTTTACCCCTCAAATATAGCCTATATGAAATTCCCTCTCGTTTAACAAGTAACGTGTTCTGGGGTTATAATACTGTTCTGGAAATGAATAAAAAATATTCAAGAATAGCATCTGTCTCAGTTTCAAAGACAAATGGTTCTTGATATGGTGGTCTTAATATAAAAGCAGAACAGCACGTCTTATAATTCCAAATTGTTCTGTCTCTTAAGATTTGGAGTTCTCGAAATGAACACAAAGCAGCCAAGAACAGCATATGGTTTAGTTCCAAACAATAACACGTTTTTTCAAGATGTGGTGTTCTAGAAATTATTAGAGAACAGACAAGAACACAATGTTTCAAACATGTGCCTTGAAGATGTGGTACAACTAACAGCCAAAAACAGCGAAATGCTTTAAACAATGAGTTCTCTTGAAGATCTTGAGTTTTCGGATTAGTTATTGAATAGCACAAAGTTTCAAACAATAGCAAATCTTGAAGACGTGATGTTGTCGAACTGTACATAAAGAACAGCGAAAACATGGCCGAGTTTTACTTTCAAAGAGAAATACATCTCTTGGCGTTGCACAGTTCTCGAATTGAACACAAAGTACACAACCTAATAAAGCATTGTTCTCAAGAGGAACATGGAACAATTAAAATCCACATCACATCTTCAGTTTCAAATATATGCGTCTTGGGAGTAGTTCTGTTCTCTAAAGATACACAAAGAAGGGCCAAAAACGGCACATAATCTACAGTTTCAAAACGGTAATGAGATAACACTTGACTGCTGTTCTAAGCTGATACGTCACCAAAAAGTAATATAAAACTAGGAAAGTAACTTTGAGCTTACACGACACACCTGGCTTTAAAACAATATTATCATAAACAAGATCATTTTCTCGTGATCTATGAAAATCAATTTCCAAATTATTTTCATAAATAAATTATTTATTTCACAGATAATGATGTATCACCAATCATCATTGGAAAAAAAAAACACATTGTGCAATTGTTAGTATGACACCTCACTAACACTATATAGTCTTCCACATAAGAACTTGCTGTAATCCAAATTATCGACCTGTAAAATGCTGAGAAACATTTTGGCGAGAATGGGACGCGAGTTTGACAGAACAGAAAAAGAGCAACTTCCGTCACACAGGAAAACTGAGGAAAACTTTAAAAAAGGAAAACTCTTCTCATTTAAAATATATATATATATATATATATATATATATATATATATATATATATATATATATATATATATATATATATTACCTCAAGAAAGTTCTGTCAAAACAAATGTCCCTCAAGCATGTGAAAAACAAAAAAGGGGACTTCTCCCATTACTTACTTCTGATAGGAAGGTCTGTGCGGCTTTCTGGGCACCAACGTGTAATAAGTATTCGTAAACATATAACGCCAGTCTGAAAAACATAGATAACATATACATTAATCTAGTTTATGATAATATATATATATATATATATATATATATATATATATATATATATATATATATATATATATATATATAGTATTACACCAGTGGAAAAATATAGCAAACTTAAAAGGATGGTATGTAATAAAACACTACAATATATATCAGTATCTGAATGACTATATTTTTATACAGGCTGCGTAATACAATTAAACGAGTAAATCTTTTATCCATGAAATCTGTTTATCTTAAAAACGCTTGAAAAGGAACGTACTTTCAGAATGACTTTCCCTATCAATGTTTGCTTTTAAATATGATTAATAATAACTAAGATAACCAACTCGCTCTACTGCAAGATCAAATTGTTTATCAACTTATCCACCCCACGAATTGCCGTCTAAGGAACACCCAGAAACAATAATAAATGCCACAGTTTTAGCTTCTTA
>JAXCGZ010003989.1:7500-50000 GCA_037179515.1 Halocaridina rubra
TTCTGTGCACTCATTTGTCCAAATGATTAAACAATGGCTAACAAATAAAATATATTTAGAGATGTGTATATGATTATAATCTCTTGTCTGAACCTTTAAAAGGTAATGGTTCAAAATGCGGACTGTTATTACACTATTGTCTTAATCCTTACGGACTGGAAGGAACAGGTGCAGAGAACACTTGCAGGACAAGTATATATAAGTTATTGTTCAAGTTGCTGAAAAACATTTTATAACATATTCTTAAGGGCTTTCAAGACAAAAATATGTCTGGACTTATGGTTTAAATCGTATTACCTGTGACTTGTTTTTCCATAGATGTCTTTTGTAACCTATTTGAATCAGCAGGGCTGAAGGGAGGTCAGATACCGCTCAAAGTTCCTTTTACAGCTATGACATGCCAAGGAGAAAAAAGTTCTTTGTTTCTGTCACAGACAGAATTGGTTTTAAACTCAGGTCCATTAGTGCCTTGATCATATCAAGCCACAGAAATGCCTGCATTTCTCAGGACTCATCATGCCAAATTAAGGTATATCTAATTCTTGTCACTAAATGTATGATGTGGCATGTCCTTGAGTGAATAGGGTGTCTGGAATGTTGAGCTCAATTCCTGAGATTTTCTTATCAGTATCAACAGTTTTTTCTTTAGACATTTGAGTAGGCTATGTAAAGTTATGAAAAACCACACACACCTCTGTATTTTGCTACTATACTTAGCTCGAGGAACCAGTTATTGCTCCCAATGTTCCTCATTATCACTACTGCAGTTTCAGAATTCAACATCAGGACAACTTGAACATGGGGTTCATCCTTCACCTCATGTAATTTGGTATCATTTTGGAATTAATTAAACTTGTATAAAGACATACCTCCAACCTTTGATTATTTTTTTTGCCTCATTTGTGATATAACTGGGAGAACTTTTCCATTTCTTCCAAAAGTGACTTCAGGCAGGCTTCTTCCAAACCAGGATTCCATCTTTTCCACCACAGAAGCAGAAATGACTTCTCCTTTATACAGAGTAGATGTCCATGTTGATGAAGGCCATTTCAAATACATTTTGATAAAAAGTCCTTATTCTCCACAGGGCAGCCAGGAGGTTTCTGAATTTATAGTTAAAGGGTAAGTGTTGAATAAGAATTTTGTGTTTTTAGAAACGTTTTGGATACGATGCATTAGGTATTTTGCTTTCCCTTGAAAATAAGAAGCTCCCTTACTTACGAACAACCGAGTTTTGAACATTCACAGATATGAACAAGAACCTACCTATTATCTACCCATGTAGTAATGTATGTATTACTGTACTGTATTATTACATTATTACTCTATCAAAATTCATTAATATTGTATATTTGCATTTTATGTAGTAGCTAAGTGTTTTTAGCCTAAGTACTATACAGTACTGCATATGTATGTATTGCATAGTATATTTTTTACTTAAGTGCAGCTTACGAACAATTCTACTTACAAACAGACTTCTGGAACCTAACTTGTTCGTAAGTTGGGGGTGTCTATATTTACTTGCTTTAGGAATATTCGATTTACCTTTTTTCTTTTGTTTTATACATTCCTTCAAGAGTTCGTCTCTGAGATGTAATAGCTGTAACTGGGACCAAGTCGATCTTGAAAAAGAGACGGAACCGAGAGTTCTACCCATGTATTCACAATAATGGTTTGTTTTATTGGTTGTATGGGTGTAGGGGATCAAATCCTGATCTTATGGAAAATTATGGAGAGTTCAGAAAATTGCTCTTAGCTCACTTTCTTCATATGTTTTTGGAGAATTATGGAAAGTTCAGAGAACTGCTCTCAGCATTCCTTCTTCGTTTATTTCCTGTTTTCAAGTCTGTCTGCATTGTCTTTTATTTTCCAGGAATTTTTGGCCTCATGTCACAGTTCCTTATAGTGGGTGAGTCATAATAAGTGATATATGGCATATATACTATTAAAGGTTAGAAATTTTTATAGGAAATGCATTTCAATTATACTAAACTATGATAAAGACTGAGGATTGATATATCCTGTGAATTTTAGCAGGACAGTACTTAGTGCAATATCAGGGGCAAAGTCTTGCACCACATGGCACCTCTTCCACACTAATCTGAATCAGAGTAGAGAGAACGTGGTCAGGGCTGCATGAAAAGGCATCTGACTCCCATGATGAGAGCCACTTGTCCCTCCTCCTCAAGGGCTTCGCGAATGAGACAAAGGGTGCTCGCCATGTAGTAGGTTGGCCCATGGCACCAACCACCCGTTGCGATACTACAGCTGAAAGGTCTTGTGGACTTAAATAAGACTGTCCAGGGCAGTTTGATATTAAGTCTTTCTTCAGCTATGGTTCTCTTTATATGCCTACATCAACACTGAATAGTCTTGGATATTCGTTACACATGTCTTATTATCCCTTCACATCTGACATATCACAATACTCTACATCTTTGTTTCTCTCTATGTTTTCTTCGTGCCCAGGTTCGATGAGGGTAGATATGTTTTTTGGCCTGTCCTGGTGTATATATATATATATATATATATATATATATATATATATATATATATATATATATATATATATATATATATATATATATATATATATATATATATATATATATGTATATATATATATATATATATATATATATATATATATATATATATATATATATATATATATATATATATATATATATATATATATTTCTCAATAGGTAATATATCACCTGATTAAGAGCCACTTAACTTAGCAACAAGGATACCCTAAAATTAAGGAGTTATTATTCTTCATCAAACTTAGATTTAATTTTGGTGTTGCCTCACATGGAAACATGAAATCAATCAGTTATTAATAATCCCTCAAGGATAATGCTGTTTTTTTTTTTATAACCATGCAATATTTAAATAAATATATGAGCATAGTCAAATAACCACTTTAACATAAGTGAAAACATGAATCATAATCTACCCCTGATGGGGACACGAACCTTAGACACATAATTATATGCAAAGTCGTTACCAACTACACCATAGTGGTGTGGTTGGTAGCGCCTTTGCACAGTAATTATGTGTCTTAGGTTCGAGTCCCGGTCAGAGGTAAATAAGATTCATATGAGAATAGGCTTAACCTATCCCGTGGGATGATACTCTATTTAAAACAAATTCTAAAATAGAATATCATATTGGTCAGTTAGTTGGTTCTAAAACTTTGCAGTCTAGTGCCTAATTGGTCTCAAAGCTGAATAACCTGGGTTATTCTGGATTTTACCAATGAATGGGGGCTTAATGTAGAAAATTATTTTTAAAAGTTTTTTTTTTTAAAGGGTAAAAATGGTCTTCCTACACCTCTCGCAGGAAATAAACTAACATTGTACATACCACTTCATCAACTTTTTTATTAATTCTATTTTACCAAACGCAACAGTATATTCTCGAATTTATATTTTGCCATGAGTAAAACTCCTCTCCTATAGCTCCCGTAAAAAAAAAATAAATAAATAAAAAATACTTGGAGGGAGATATGTATAAACCAACGAGGCTATTGTTTCCGTTATTATTGTATGGGGACAAAAAATTCTTTACCAACCGCAACAGCATCTTAACGAACCGATGGTTAAATGCCCTTTATGTAGCTCACGTAGGAAGAAAAAGGACACTGCGTAACACACAGTACTCCTTAGGTCAGATGTATAAAGGCATGGGCTCGTTGTGTCATTTACGAAGTGTCAAAGATTGTACTTAACTGACAGCGATTAGGCTTCTTTGCTTGCCATATACTCTAATCACAGTGCTGGGAGCATTATCGCCTTTACTCCCAGGAATAAATTTTGGACTCCCTTACATTTTCAGCAAGGCCTACTAGCGGCCCTACGACCAAAAAGAAAATAATAATAATAATAATAAAATAAAATAAAATAAAATAAAATAAAAAAGCATTAATTTCTTCTCTCTTATGTTGGTGGATTTGACATCGATTTTTTTTTTTTTTAATAAATGTAGACTATGTAGTGAGCAAAGCAGAGGTACTTCCCAACCGAGTGACGCGCTGTTAACATTTGAGATTTTACATATAATATTTAAAAGGTTAATATTATAGGGAAATTATCACATTTTAGTCAGTTAAAATGTATTGTTTGATCCTGTTTTACGTCACGGACTCCCTTTTCAACCAAGGGCTAGGACGATTGCCTTCTTGCGAAGGACTTGTTTTGGCAGATGTAATCGTTACCCTGAGTGCATGCCCTTGCTAACCTCAGACCGTGACGGGGCGCGAACCCTCGACCTGACGCCTCTAAGTCACGGACGCTACCGCTTGAGCCACGGTGACTACAGTCAGTTAAAATGTATTATCATAGGCTATTCCACGTTGAGTACGTTGCTCTAGTCCGATCAGTTTTTTTTTTTTTTTTAAGCAATGTTGGGTCTGATATATACTTGGATGGGTGACCGCCGGGATCTGCGTATGCTGTTGGCATATAAGGGGACCGCCATTGCAAAATTATTATTTATTATTATCTCGACTTGGGAGACGACGGACCAACGTTCGAGCCCATGGCGGGAGTTAGGAAAGGCATCCAGCCTCAATTCCCTAGCTTCATTTCTTGTGTCCACCCCCAAATAGACTAATTATGCCACATAAAACCTAGAAAAAGAAATTACAGAATTAGGTTTTAATGATTACCTTTTATGAAAGTAAAGTGCCAATTTGGTAGTCGTGTAAAAAACCGTAATTTCAGTTGTTCTTTTATGTCGAGCTTGAAAAAGAATGAAATCTGTATATATATATATATATATATATATATATATATATATATATATATATATATATATATATATATATATATATATATATATATATATATATATGATAAACTGGAGAAGACACAACTCGGTGCTTGTCAACTCGAGAGGTCACTCCTCATGATTGGCCAAATGGAGATAACCTAACCTAACCTCACCTAGGTTACTTAAGGTGCTTTATCTCGAGTTGCTTGATTATGAGATGCGTTATCTCCAGTTGGCCAATTGTGGGGAGTGTTTTCTCCGGTGGACGGTGCTGAGGTGCGTCTTCTCCAGTTCATCCTATATATATATATATATATATATATATATATATATATATATATATATATATATATATATATATATATATATATATCAGAATATCTCCTATCGTATGTTTATACTTAAAGAAAACTCATAAAAAATTGTGTACATGTTAAATATCTATCCTTCGTTCTTCCAAAAAACCAGCTTATATGTATAAAAGTATATTAACTTCAAGGATACCAATACTTTTAGAAAGAGAGAGAGGGAGAGAGAGAGAGAGACTGGTGAAATAATTGCTCTAAATATGTATTCTGAGCATTAAAAGCAGTAAATAAACGATTGTAGATAATTCCGATTATTCTACTAAATATTGTCCAAAAAAAAGAGAAAGAAACGATATGAAAATTCTTCCGAGAAACAAGAAATCAAATTATGAATGGCGAACAGAAAAAAAAAAAAATATACAAGGAGAGCAGCTAGAAGCAATGACACACACTCCTCGCTCCACTGTAGCGACAGCGCTACTCGCTTTCGGGGTCTTTCTCACTCTAGCTTGCTCGATCAATATGCCTGTATACGATTAACGTTTTAGCGAGAATTTTAATTGGCGAGACATTATTCTTTCCCTGAAGTCAGATAGAATAAGGACAGATTTAAAGGGATTAGATATAAACAGCATAAAGCAATCTATGCGTGTTTATTAAATGCAACTCCATTCGCGGGGTTTAGAAAGGCGAAAGTGATGGAAAAAATTAGCGTTCTTCTCTCCTAAAATTTCTACAATAAACTCAGCCATTCTGTGCTGTTCCTTTTACCTCCCCGTGGCGTTGCCAAGCGTGCATAAAATTATACAATTCTAAAGTCAGATTCTTATCTTTAAAGGAATATCTGCAAATAATGGATAAAATACATACAAACATACCCTCTATCCAACACTAAGCATATTCTGTCAGTTCATTAATTCAGTGTTTCTATTTCTTCTTAACGATTAAGAAGAGAATGATTTGAGATATTTAAACGGTATTTTCCTAAGATATTTCTGCGTGTATATTTTCTTTTATTAAATTTAGATAGCAGTTTTTTTTATTCACTTACTAGGGATGTATAATTTTATTACTGCTTAGCGTGGAGACTGCCTAAAAACCCAAACTTTTTTCTTCGAAACTTTGTGAAAAATCTTTGCCCAAGGCGAATGAACTGGAACTTGGAAGAAGGAAAAAGATAAAAAAAAAATGGGTAGAACAACTCGGCTGATATATATATATATATATATATATATATATATATATATATATATATATATATATATATATATATATATATATATATATATATATATATATATATATATATTATCAAATCAAGGAGCATATGCCTCCAGGCATTTCGCTTTTAATCAAATAATTGTACATGGCTACATATGCACACGGGAACTCCCAGTTACATGCAGTTACAGTATATATTCGACCATGTATAACTCAAATACGGGACTAGTAAATAATTTCATTTCATTTTCATTTTCTGAGTGCTATAATTCATGGAAGATTCTCAAAAGATATATATATATATATATATATATATATATATATATATATATATATATATATATATATATATATATATATATATATATATATATTTATAAACACACACGACAGATAATTTGAAGTAGATATAATATAACAATGCTCAGATTAGAATAATAAGTATATACATACACATACATGCATATATATTTACTTAAATGCAGTATACTGTATTATGATTTGATTAAAAAGTAGCTATAATTCATAGTACTCAAACTAAGTGTGAAAGAGGTGTATTATTTTTAAATTACTAATAGGAGAGAGAGAGAGAGAGAGAGAGAGAGAGAGAGAGAGAGAGAGAGAGAGAGAGAGAGCGGAAGTGCTTCTTAAAATTTATTTTGGTCATAGACCTCCCCTAGAGTTCAAATTCCTCTCTCTCTCTCTCTCTCTCTCTCTCTCTCTCTCTCTCTCTCTCTCTCTCTCTCTCTCTTCCATGGAAAAGTCTACCTTAACACTGACTCAGCGAGGGGAAACATGCATTTTAATCTTGGTTCATTGATTGTTGGTAGAGTACGGCAGCTATAGTGATGCCCATTACAACAAAGTTAACTAATTAATTCACTGTTACTGTATAAGCAAGTCTCATAAGTGGAATGATGATAATGCCCTTTTGAGCGAATAAGGGAATGCCTGCGTGAATATGTTCCAGATTATGCTTTAGATGGACTCGGAGTAGACAGCTCATGAAGAATTTGGATATGAAATTTGTATAGGTTCTCAATGCTTCTGTTAGGTGAGATTTGGTTATTTTTTGTAAAATAGTTTGGTCCCAAGTCTTCATGAACTCCCAAGGGTTAACCATGGACTAAGCCCCGATTTCTTAAACAGTGTAAATCTAGGATACCATATTGTTAGTTAACCAGACACACAAATGGATTTCATAAACGCATCTGACGCGGTTCTGTGTATGGCTAGGATCCCGTACGGGATCCAGGCCATACACAGAACCACGTCAAATGCGTTTATGAAATCCATTTGTGTGTATCTAGTTAACTAACAATATGGTGTCCTAGGTTTACGATGTTTAAGAAATTGGGCCTATGAAATCCATTTGTGTCTCTAGCTAACTAACAATTTGGTATCTTAGGTTTACACTGTTTAAGAAATCGGGCCTTTGTGTCTATCCAAGAGATTAAATAGTAAAAAAAAAAAGTACAAAGTGATTGTATTTTGCCTAAAAATAGCGATGCAAATTGCTTCCGTGTTCTAATAAAGATTATTTTTTATGCACCATGAGTTTTATCTCTATTCTTATGGCTTTTTAATAGAAAGTATTACCTTGCATAGCTGCTGCAAGAGACATACATACAAAATCTTTGATATGACGCGTGAGATGCCTTATCGTAAGAGACAAGGAACTGGATAAAAGTTAGAAATCGGGATCCATCTCAGATTAAGGGCTGTTGTTTTTTTTTATTAATCGATTGCGCACTACAGCATCAGTCTAGGACATGAAAAACACTGAAACAAAAACTGAAACAATACAAAATTTCTGTAAGTCGTGCCACACAGGCTCATGCATGATGCTGAAGGCATTTACACAATATATATATATATATATATATATATATATATATATATATAATATATATATATATATATATATATATATATATATATATATATATATATATATATATATATATATATATATATATATATATATATATATAATCACAAACTGTTAACATACAGCACTAAATGGTAGGGAAGCCCATCGTTGAAACAACAGAAAATTAACGCTATATTTCGGGTCCTAAATGGACCCCTTCTCAAGCAGAGAAGGGGTCCAGTTAGGAACCGAAATATAGCGTTATATTCTGTGTTGTTTCACTGATGGGCTTCCACACACACATACACACAAAGAATTGAAAAAGGAGTTTCAGTCAGTATTTACAGTAGAAAATATCCCACCCCCTCAGATTGCAGAGATGGAAGCGCATGGGCCGGTATTAGAGAACATCAACCTTTCAGCCACAGAGGTATGCAAAGTGCTGATGGAGTTAGATGTCCATATAGCTACAGGTCCTGATGATATATCCCCTCATGTACTTAAAAAATGCACAAACTCAATATCAGTGGCACTAAGTATCATATTTAAAAAGTCACTGGAGTCAAGGGAGATTCCAAGATGCTGGAAACAAGCGAACGTGATTCCTATCTTTAAAAAGGGAAGGAGGGATACGGCTCTAAACTAAAGACCAGTTTCCTTGACCAGCATAGTTTGCAAAGTTATGGAGAAACTACTAAGGAAACATATCTCTCTTCACTTGGAATCCTTCAACTTTTTGTCAGTGAGACAACATGGTGAGGTAAACCGAATCTTACAGGAAAGAGAGGGCTGGGCAGAGTGCATATTCCTAGCCTTCCAGAAAGCATTTGACACTGTCCCACACAGGAGACTTATTAGGAAGCTGCAAGCAATGGCTAGAATAGGTGTAAATAACTTGGAATGGGTAAAAACGTACTTCGAAGGAAGGGAACAGAGGGTTAGAGTAAGACAATCAGCGTCTGAATGGAGAGGAGTTAGTAGTGGAGTTCCACAGGGTTCAGTTTTAGGGTCGTATTTGTTCCTTGTATATGTAAATGACCTACCAGAGTCTGTAAATTCATTCATGAATATGTTTGCAGATGATGCAAAGATTGTGAAGAAAGTAAGAAACGAGAACAACGGTAGAGAACTTCAGGAAGATCTAAATAGTCTGCATGAGTGGTCAGAAAAGTGGCTAATGAAATTCATTACTTCAAAATGTAAGGTAATGAGAATGGGCACAAGGGGACAAGAAGGCCCAAGCATGACTACTCGGTGGCAGGAGTACAACTTCAAGAGACAGAAAATGAGAGAGATCTAGGAAAAACATACTGGCAGATTTGTCTCCAGAAATGCATATAAATGGCATAGTAAGGGCAGCATATGCATTATTATCAAATGTAAGGGTAGCCTTCAGGAACATGGACAAGGAAATATTCAGAAATATTCATGTAACCTATGGAATCTGCACTTGTAAAAGCACGTAGCTAAGCTTGAAAAAGTTCAGAGACATGCCACGAAACTGGTGCCGGAAATGCGTAATCTCAGTTATGATGAGAGGCTGAGGGAATTAGACTTACCATCACTCTAAGCTAGAAGATTGAGAGGGAATGTGGTGACAGTCTTTAAATTCCTTCATGGTTATAATAGAGTGGATAGGGATCGATATTTTGATATGGCTGGCTCTAGAACTAGAGGTCATAGTTTGAACCTTCATAAGAAAACTTCTTTGCAGGATGTAAAGAAATACTTTTTCAGTGTAAGAGTAGTTGATAATTGGAATTGGCTAAGCGAGGAGGTAGTTAATGCTATCTCAATCCATAGTTTTAAGGACAGGTATGATAAGTATCGCTAAGTAGAAAATGGAACCGATCAGGAGACGGGAAGATACGAGCTTTGGGCTCTTTCCCGTAAACACAATTAGGTAATCACAATTAAGTAATCACACACACACAAATATATATATATATATATATATATATATGTATATATATATATATATATATATATATATATATATATATATATATATATATATATATATATAATAATGACAATAATAATAATAATAATAATAATAATAATAATAATAATAATAATAATAATAATAATAACACTGAACTGTTACTATGCAGTAAAAAATAATAGGAAAATGCCCCTTAAAGAAAAAACGAAAAAAATATTTGAAGTACTTATTAATGTCGTGACCTTATCTGGTCACCTTCTCAAAATACAATGACGAGATACAGCTAGCAAACAAAAGCATTTGAAAAGAAGAGGAAAAATCTGTCCCTCAAGGGAATTTATAACGGATTAAGCCATATATATCTTAATTACCAGCCTGGGTCAGTCGATAATTCCCACACACTGGCCGCAACGAGAAAATAAAATCAATAATTAACTAAATTATAAAGGAAAAAATTAGTAATGGGCATTTCGCCACCATGTATATATATATATATATATATATATATATATATATATATATATATATATATATATATATTACAAAGATATACACATCTTCGTACATTGGCACTGTAAATGGAAGTGGAGATGCTTAAAAACCTTAATATCTGTCAATATGTGGGTGAAACGTAACGATTAAGTCTAGCTGTTGGCATTTTGTTGTAAAAAGCTGTCCATACAGTAACATGTCTCTCACTGTAGACAGTCCAGGTAGTACTGTTGCAAGTTATTAGAACAACTCGAGACACAAAGGGGGCAAGAGGCTCTAAAGAGCTCGTACTCCATCCCTGCAACCTGCCACAAAGGTCTGTAACCTAACCTTATGCATGCCGATACCACATTGTGTTAGTGGGACTTCAGCCCCCATGGGCGGTACTCAGATCGTTGAAAGTGGGAGGCATCGTAGTGTTGCGTAGTTACTCTAGTCTAGATGCTCTCTAACTGTTGCTCGCATAGCTCGTCGAAAGGAGGATAGCTGCATGGATGTTGGACTTCAAGTGCAGGAGAGAGGGTGCAGTACCAGCATTAAAGGACGGCAGGCAACAAGCAGCTTTGACTAAGCAGTTCACTGTGTCACTATGTGTTATTGATACATGTGAAGGAATCCACAAAAACTTGATGAATTAAGAGCACTCATGAGCCAGGGTCTGTGAAAACAATATTCTGTGTACTATCTGATGGCAGGCAGGTATGAATGGTGTGAGAACATAGATGGCAGATTGTAATTACCTAATTATGCTTACGGGAAAGAACTTATGCTTTTAACTACCCGTCTACTGATCAGTTCCATTTTTGTACTCAGTAATACTTATCATACTTGTCTTTAAAACTATGGATTTAGTTAGTATTAACTACCCCCTCGCTTAGCAAATTCAAATCATCAACTACTCTTACACTAAGAGAGTACTTTCTTACTGTGAGTCACATATAATAATGTCATTGAGTCCTCTCTGGTAGAGAAATTAACTGCATCCAGGAAGCCATACAGTTCACAGAGTGTGGTGGAGTGGTCTGGCAGTCTGCCTCCAACTCATCCCCTCCTCCGGTGGTTCTGTGTTGGATGAGAAGATTGCATTTCTAGGAGTATCATCCAGTTGCAAGGATCCTCCTTGTAAAGGCGATGTGGTGGGAGGAATGTGGAGAAAACTGTTGATAGTGTTTCAAGAGCTAGCTTTCACTGTACTGCAGGAGGGTCTGCCTTGGAGGTGGGAGAGAAGGAGACTGCCAGGGTTGGTAGCTTCCAGGGAGTAAGTGCAAGAAATTTCTTCGCTTCGGGAAAGTGATGTCATATTGCTGAAGCATGTAGGAAACAGTTTTGTTGAGGGTGCAACCACCAGGCTGTAATTGAAGCTTGGGTGGACGATCTTGAGGGGCATTCCTTATGAAATATGAATAATGGGGGAAAGACGAGGATAATGAAGGAACTTGATGATAAAGAATAAGACATCTGACTAGATCTTTTCAAGAAGTGGGGGGAGGTTGAGTTCATTGTGCATATTGACCATCCTGGTGGATATTGGGCATCCTAAAATGAATCTTACACTTTATTCTGAAAGTTTCAAGTGGGCGCAAGGAAAATTTGGGCAACTGAGATAATGCAAGGAAAAGTTAATCGACTGATCGAAACAAAAAGTATGTAGATTATCCTGGCCACAGTGATAGAAGGAGATCCTGAGGAACTTCTGGAGTGTGAGCACGGATGCAGATATCATTGGTATAGCAGGTGATTGTGACTTCAGGGACATCAGAGAGTATAAATAGTACACGGTGCATTAGGCTGGGGAATCTGTAATATTAACATAGCGGCATTCATATAGCATGCGTTCATTCCTAAGTATAGCAACTATAAGCTATATGGTCTTATTCCTTTTAACCTTCTGTGGTGTAGTTGGTAGCGCCTTGACTTAGTAAATATAAGTCCTAGGTTCAAGTCCCGGTCGCGGTAAAAAATGATTCATGTTTTCACATATGTAATGTGCTTATTTGGTTATTGTTGGTCCCGAATAAGATTGGGAGTTGAATTAAATGCGAAAACGAAACCACAAGTAAGGTTGGGGAATATGTAATATGAACATTGTGGTATTCAGATAGAATGCGTTCATTCCTAAGGATAGCAGATATAAGCTAGAAGATCTGGTTCCTTTTAACCTTCTGTGGTGTAGTTGGTAGCACCTTGACTTAGTAATTATAAGTCCTAGGTTCAAGTCCCGGTCGAGATAAAAAATGAATCATCTTTTCACATATGTAATGTGCTTATGTAGTTATTGTTGGCCCCGAATGAGATTGGGAGTTGAATTAAATGCGAAAACGAAACCACGAGTGAGGTTGGGGAATCTGTAATATGAACATAGTGGCATTCAGATAGAATTCATTCATCCCTAAGTATAGCAGACATAAGCTATAAGATCTATTTCCTTTTAACCTTCTGTGGTGTAGTTGGTAGTGCCTTGACTTGGTAATTATAAGTCCTAGGTTCAAGTCCCGGCCTGGGTAATAAAATTGATTCATATATATATATATATATATATATATATATATATATATATATATATATATATATATATATATATATATATATATATATATATATATATATATATATATGAACGCAATTCAACATATGTCTCCAACTTCATTTCTACATCTTTTCTCACTATCTCCATTTTTTCACCCTCTATCCTGGTTTATATATTTTATATCTACACTCTAATAATAATAATAATAATAATAATAATAATAATAATAATAATAATAATAATAATAATAATAATACATCATGTGAGGAACTTTTATTATGAAACATCAAACTATGACATTCGCAAGACATTTGCACCTAATCTCGCCATTACTTGAAGCTTCTTAATGAGTCTCCTGTGTGAGACCATATCAAATGCCTTCTGAAAATCTAGGCATGTGCAATCCGCCCAGCCCTCTCTTTCCTGTAATATCTGGCTTACTTCATCATAAAATTCTAATAAGTTTGTAACTGTTGATCCGCCTTTTCTGAAGCCATGTTGTCTCACTGACAAACAATTGAAGGATTCCAAGTGAAGAGAGATATGTTTCCTTAGTAGTTTCTCCATATATTTGCAAACTATGTTTGTCAAGGAAACAGGCCTATTGTTTAGAGCCGTATCCCTCCTTCCCATTTTGAAGACAGGTACCACATTCGCTTGTTTCCAGTATCTTTGAATCACCCCAGATTCCAGTGACATTTTTTCAATATGATACATAGTACCACCGAAGTTGGTTTAGCGCGTTTCTTAAGTATATATATATATATATATATATATATATATATATATATATATATATATATATATATATATATATATATATATATATATATATATATATATATATATATATATATATATATATATATATATATATATATATATATATATATATATATATATATATATATATATATATATATATATATATATATATATATATATATATATATATTCATGTATTTATTTATTTAGAATCAATCCAAAAATAGGTACCTGATGTACCTTAATCGCTAAGCTTACATAAGTTGAATGTTTGTTATTATTCCTGTTTTCAATCTCACTCCTAAAAAAGGCACATGACTTTTGCCTCAGTCCCAGATTAAGCCCCTGAAAAATGGCATCAAGTGCCTCTTCTGGGAGTGAACCGGAATGTATACAATTATTTTGGTACTTGATTTACGTTTGGACAGATATTTATGAAATATTTTTGAGTTTGTTGACACGACAAACAAAACCCATTTTCTATGATGACCAAAACTATAGATGATATAAAATCTGTATTTGATAACATAAAAAAGCATTCGAATGGCTTTTATTATAATTAAGGACTTTTAAACGATGCTTTTATCATTTTATTGCATTAAAAACTTCTCAGATACCGTTATGTATAGTTGATACGAAGCAAAACAATGAATTTCAGTTCCCAGCCCGTTGAAGAAAGAAAATTATTCTTTAAGTGATTCAGTTCTTCGCTGAGGTTTGGAAAAATCTTTAAATGAACGAATATTCAGCTTAAAAAGAAAGCCTTTCGTATTTGCATATTGAATTTAATGAAGTTGCTTTCGCCTTAGTGATTATAAATTGACATTTGCAATTTGCATCATCGCTTTTGTCACTGTTCCCCCCCCCCTTTTTTTATTAAACCTCACAAAGCATAAAATAAGTATTAGACCATTTAAGTTTAATAGGTTAAGATTTATTTTGTGGACTCCATCATAACCCCTATCTCTTCCTCTTCAAAGAATAATTCTTTGACGTATATCTAACCCTCACTTTACCCACCCATGGAAAAGTCTTTCGGTTAAGATACGTTATATGCACTCATCTATAACTGATTTTTATCCCTGGTCAAATAATATATTCTTTAACCTATATATCTCAGGCACACGTCACCCACGCCTGGCAAACTTTTACTTTGGTAAAAATCACTCAAATGAATTTATGATTAAGAAAATGCAAAACCAGAGAGATTCTTATATATACCACGTGAGCCATGCAGCTGTTTGAGCACCCAAATTTTCCCCATTAAGGTACGTAACTAAGTAACCTACGTATCCTAACCTACGTTAGGTTAGATTAGTTAGTGAAGTACCTTGATAGGGTAAAATAAACATTTTTAATAATTATTCGTAAATATATTGACGTGATAGTTACCCAAATAACATTTTCCAGGAGTGGGTTGCTTGACTTTATGACTCTTATGTCAAAGAATTACCATTTGATGATATATAAATGCGAGTTACGGGGGGGATGCAATAAAGCAAATTTTAGCCTTTATTTGCGTGATTTTTTTTTTTAAACAAAGTAGCATATTTCCAGGCATGAATGACGTGAGTTTTAGTTATATATGTCATAGAATTACTATCTTGTAAGATTAACCCATTAATCTTACAAGATCTAAAACTCACGTAACCCACCCCAGGAAATTGTATTGTTCTTTAGTTGTATTATGCATTTTCACTAATTCACCCGTTGGGGGTGCGAAAGTAAACATTTATCATTGATATATATATATATATATATATATATATATATATATATATATATATATATATATATATATATATATATATATATATATATATATATTAAGCTGAGGAAGTCATAATCTTACACCTATATTAAGAAGCTCAGGGGGGGGGGTATGCTTAGGTTTGGTGAAATTTGTGATTTGGATGATGTATTGATTTTTTTTTATGCTTGCTGTTGATTCTTGTTTGGACTACTTCATGATTCCTGTATATTTACATTTTCATTTGACCAGGTTCTGTTCCAGGCTTGCTGCTATTTATCAAAATCAGTGAAATGAAACCAAACTTTCGTTGGAAGTGAAATTGTAATTGATATGAATCATTAATAAACTTCCAAATTGTATGAAAACTAAATACTGTAGTAGATTACCTATTTATGGTTGGCTACATCGTGCAGTATTGTGACAATGTTAACAAACCACAAATGCATTGGGAATAAGGAAAAATCTAATAGCTATATGTGTGCTAATGCCACCAGCATTGAAAGAATTAGAACTAAAAAGAACATATTGCCATTCAGATGTAGAGTTTATTGGAAACCTGAATGGCATATTAGTTTGGGAATTATTTTTTTAGTGTGTGTTTCAACAAAATCTCTCGCTTTAGCCTTTAGCGACGGTGACGATGGTGTTTTATTCAGTAGCGAAAATAATGATGACTCTGTACAGTTTGTAGCCAGAAGACTCAGCAGTGTAATGGAAGATGACACTACCCTAAGTGAATCTTTATCTGATGATGAAGCGGAATCATTAGAAAAAAGTAGTGAAAATCAGATACCCGACATAGAGCCCTGCAGCACCAGTAAAAATGGGCAGAGAATAAAAGTTCAGTACACTACAAGCATTGTAGAGAATGGTACGTATTATCGCATGTCTGTTTGTTTTCATTCTTTAAGTACAGAAGCTCCCTTACTTACAAACAACCGAGTTATGAACATTCACAGATACAAACAAAAACCTACCCATTATCTACCCATGTGTTAATGTATGTTTTATTGTACGTTACTGTATCATTACATTAACATTACTGTATTTGAATTCATTAATACTGTATACTTTATGTTTTATGTGGTAGTTAAGTATCTTTAGCCTAAGTAATGTACAGAAATGAATGTGTATATACTCTCTATTTTCTTTTTACCTAAACACAACTTAGGAATAATTCTACTCACGAACAAACCTTTGGAACCTTACTCATTTGTAAGTTGGGGAGTGTCTGTACTATACTACCTAATTTCAGATGTGCAACATGTCTGTGGTGTGGGAGAACGTATGGAAAAATCTTGAAGTTTTAGTTTATTAAGTAATTACACTACAATATACACTTTGTTCCTGTTTCGAGACTAGTCTTCAAAGTAATTTTTATCTCAGCTGTCATTGTTTTATAGGAATTGAGAATATAATGCTATTTGTTCCCCAATATTCTTTTCATCTGGAACAGTGTGTAAATTCTTTAGAATTATTCAAGTCTTGATAATGCTATTAGACTGCATATATTTTAGTTTTCAGCTACATGTTTTCATTATGCTTATGCTCTTGAGAATTTAATACTGCTCTTTATAAATTAGACAACTGTTAAACTGCCATTACAAAACTATACCCAGAAAGTATTAGCAGTAATTCATGATGATGGAAAAAACCATGACCTCTTATTTATTCCTCGTATATCTTAACTGCTGACTGAAAGGGAATATAAGAGAAGTAATATAAAGGCTGAGCATGGTATGGTATGATGCATATCTGCTGTCTACCCTGTTTCATTCAATTGTACAAATTGGCTTATTACATTTGATCCCATAAGCAAATGCTAGAAAAGTATATTTCTACTTTTTGTCAGGCTTTGCCTGCTTCATTCTAACTTGGCTCCTCATTTTTTTTTAATTCTTACAAAAACACAAGTAGCAGTTAATTGTTTACATGTAATATTTCCTATGACCGTACAATAATTCATAATCAGAACCCATATATTCAGTAGTAGGGGTTATTATTTTGCTCATATACTTACCGTACTTCCATTGAATGACGTATGTGGCGTGTATAATACTGTTGCATTTATGTAAAAACTGCCTTCCCTGGTCAATAAAGAAGAAATATATGGTTCATTCCTACCACTCGTATTTATATCTATTGTACATCCCATGGAATAATGTTTCCTAAAATCTCAAGATTTGATACATAAATCTTCTCATCAGCTCTCACAAGCAACACCTGTTTTTTGTGTATTTTTGCTGAAAGGACTTTCCTGGGATATGGTGAAGTTTTAAAAGGTCATACTTTAGAAACATCCAAATTCTTGATACTAATTCGCCATGCAAAATCTTTTTGAATTCTTTGTGTATCCTCTTTCCTAATCCCTTTTTTTTAAAAGAATATATACGATATATATATTTTTATCTTCTGTAAGTATTCGTTATCATCATCGTCATTGCCTCCAAGCAACTCAAATGACCTGAGTATTAGCTAATTCAGATATCTTGTTTCAGAATACATTGTGGCTTTTAAGGGTTACTACAGACAAGAGGCTCGACAAAGGTTTATTCAAGCAGCATTAAATGATTCTAATGTGGTTCGATGGGAGGTAGTGGCGCGTAATAATCCAGCTAGCGACTACCCTAGTGATTTTGATGTTGTCCAGGTAATGTGTGTGTTCATAATTGCAACTTGTACTGGCACAAGTAATTGGGGCTGGTTATTTCAGTAGTGGAATGAATGAGCCAGGCATTTCTGATGTGAGATGTCTCACAATGGAGCATTCGGACGGGTATCCAACTAATCCCCCAGCTCCAACCTGTCTTTGTCCACTATATTTGAATGGGAAATCATTGTGACACATAAAATGCTTTATTTGCATATGGATACCCAGATTATTGTCTTTATTGACTACGTTGTAATAAGGAAATTTTATAAGTATAATGTAGCATTTTCATTAATGATGATCAAATAATATTAAATTTCACCATCGTACATCCAAGAACTCCATAAAACAATATTACTTATTAAATATATTAGTAAATATTATATAGTGATGAGGCTGTAACATTTTAATGAGGGATATACAATGAAACTCCGAAAATACAAAGGTTTTGATTTACTTAGGAAGAACATCTAGCCCCCCGAGGGGGGTCAAGAATGCCTCCGTATTCCTTTGCGTGGTGCAATTGGTGGCAAAATGGAGCAGAGCGAGGGGCCTGGGAATGCCTTCCTCTTTAAGGAGGATTATGAACTATTATGTAGATAGATGAAATTAGTTATGGGACTCTCGTTAATTATTGGAAGCAGTTTTCAATAGTGCAGATAATTGCAAATGTATTCTTCCTATCTAGATCCAAGAACTCCATAAAAACGATGGATTAGATTCTCTCAAAGATCATCCCGCTGTGAAGAGGGTCACAGCTCAACGCATGGTCATACGTCACTTGCATTTCGTTAATGACACAGAGGAACCCCCAGATGAGTTCTGGAATGATGTTCTGTTCACGAACATCTCCCATACCGAAGAACAAAAGGCTTATAACTTGTCTGATTCGAGCTTCAGATATCACGAAGAAATAGAAGAGAGAGGAGGAGAAGAGGGGGAGGAGGAGCAGGATAGAGCCATCGAGGAAGACATTGAGGAAATGGACTACAATGATATAAAAGAAAACCACGAGGAGACAAAGCTGCCATGTGATGGAGACAACTGTATTCATGGAAACGATGAAAAATTGACCTGGACAGCTTCAAGACCTCTCAGACGTTCTTCTTTGACTTTGGTAGGGGTTCCTGGCCTATAGTTTGTTTTGTACTTTGCAAGTTATGTTAAAAGAATTTGAGATTTAAAACCATAGAATATGACATTAGATTTAAACTTTATTGTACTTTTTGATTTTTATATTTTCATCAGGGAACAGCATTTTGGCAAACGACTGGACGACATTCAAGTAGGCGTCTCCTAAGAGCGATACCAAGACAGATCACAACTACCTTGCAAGCTGACGTTCTTTGGAGTATGGGCATCACTGGTGAGATGGCAAACCTTTCTTTTGAGTAGAAAATACATATCATATATTTTTTGTTCACCACTTTGTGTTACTATTAATTTCAATTATGGAGGTGAACACAGACAGGTAGGAGCTAGAAAATTAAGGCTGGATGCCCTTCCTAACGCCCTGCTGTTGGCTCAATAGCGGATCAGTCATTTCCTGAGTTTTGGTACTCCAAACGCAATGTTAACGCGGCTCCTGCAAATACATCATGAAATAAGGAAGTTTATTTTTGTATGGATTCTCATTAAAGCTGTAAAGTACTCTCATAGATAGCTTGGTATTATCATTTCGTTTTCATTTAGAAGCACTAAAGAAAAGTTAAATTTTTTTTAGACTTCGATATTCCAATGGTTAGTACAGAGTATATATTCGTGATATCATATTGGTAAGGAGCATATTTGGTACCTGGAAATGCATATTTGCTACTAGTATTGTTTGGGACTTAATTCCCCAACTTCAATCTTTGTGTCCACCCCCTTAACGGGGACAAATAGTGACACATAAAACTATTAGTCAGGAGTGCTCCACCAATATGATTAACCTTGTTTTATGCACTCTTAATTAGGTAATTGCACATTTTTTCATTCATTTGTAGTACATATTTTAAATTTTTGCCTGTAAATAATTATTTATGGATGCTTTAAAAGCTTGTTTTACAGTTTTTGGAAGTAAGATTAAAACAGTATGAAATAAAATTTGCAAAAATTCATTATGTTTATAGAAGTGCACAATAAATTCCTTTCTTATATGTTTACTTTAGGATCATAATCGTTATTGAAAACTTGGAGCAGTTGAATAATAGTCCTATAGTATAGAGTTATATGAAGTGCATATATTTATTCAATAGGGGGACATGGTAGCTCATGAAATAATTTCAAGCCCCTTCTCTTTGATGCTTCTTTTTTCTTAGCATTTTCTTAACCTAATTTGTTAGGCCTTGTTTTTATTGCATGATCATATCAGAATATTTAGTTACTTTATTCTTTGCCTGCCTCCTCAGGTGCTGGTGTAAAAGTTGCTGTGTTTGACACTGGTTTATCGAAGTCTCATCCTCACTTTAAGAGAATTAAAGAACGCACAAATTGGACTAATGAAAAGACTTTGGACGATGGACTTGGTCACGGAACTTTTGTTGCTGGAGTGATTGCCTCGGGAGGCAAAACCTGTCTAGGGTTTGCTCCTGATGCAGAACTGCATATTTATCGTGTTTTTACAAATAATCAGGTAATTTGTATTTCTGTTATTATATTCTTTACAGTTGTTATTACTTGTTTTTCTTTTTGATTTATTGTTTAATAAATTTAGTGGTTGAGAGAAAGGCCTGTTGTTGCTTGACATTTTGTGTAATTATTAATCTTCACTTTGGGGATGGACACAGATAGGTTAGAGTTTGGGAAGTAAGACTGCTTTCCTTCGTAATACACCGTGATAAGCTCGTACATGGGTATGACACTACACGAGTCAAATGCTCTAACCACTGCACCACTGCAGTCCCCAAATCTGCATAATTTTATGTCATAATAAGTCCCAATACAAATGGGGGGGTGGTGAACACAGAGATATTGGAACTAGGGAATGAAGGCTGGGGGCCGTTTCTCACCCTCTGGAGTGGGCTCAAACATGGGTTAGTCACTCCCAAGTTGAGCACTCTAACCACTGTACTACCATGGCTTATCTATATTCCTTGCGTATCGTAAGAGCTGGCATAAAAAATTGGGAAATCCAGCATGGTTATTCTTGCCACAACACAACTGATAGAATGAGTGAGGGTGTGTAGGGTTTGAAACCTTGATGCCTCCTTTAATTCATTTTGGTGTGGCAACTTTGCTGGTTTTAGCAGGATAAATATGATGAAGATACTATAAGTTTGTGATAAATCCCAGTATCTGTTTCCTTGCTACACCACATCTGATAGACTGAGTATGGTATGAAGAAACCCTGATGCCTCCCATTTAACATTCGGGTGTGGCCACTTTGTTGGCTTCAGAAGAATATGGTATTATGATGAAAAAGATGAAGATATTATAAATTTGTGATATCATTTATTGCTAATATAAACTTCTTTATTATTAATTTACCTGGATTTCATATGTTGGAGTAATGGACATTTATTTCTAAAATTTACAGCTTTGAAGATCGTTTTGGAATAGGAATAAACAAGTACTATTCTTGAATATCTTTGTTAAATCATATGGAATACGAATGATTCCTGGAAATGAGAGCTCTGTAGATCCTTTTGGAATAAGATTTAATAAGTGGTATATCTGAATACAGTATTTGAATATTTTTGTTTTTAGAAACATGCGGAGTACAAATGATCTGTATTACAAGTATGTTGCATGTGGTATATTTCTCTTATAGGTTTCCACCACATTAAATATCATCAGTATATTACTCAACTCTAACTTCTTTGTATCTGCCACCTTGTGAATGGGGATTAATAATGATATAAAATGGCAAAACAAATAGGTTTCCACCACATCAAATATTATCAATATGGTTTATTTCTTTTTACAGGTTTCGTACACGTCCTGGTTTCTTGATGCCTTCAATTATGCCATATTGAAGAAAGTTGATGTTTTAAATTTGAGTATTGGAGGACCCGACTTCATGGATCATCCTTTTGTTGACAAAGTTTGGGAACTGACTGCTAATAGGGTTATCATGGTGTCTGCCATTGGCAACGATGGACCTCTTTATGGGTAATTATGGGCAAGAATACCTACTCCTTGTTCCCTGCATGTCATATAAGTTGACTAAATGAGGCAGATTGAGGAGGTTTTGAATCCCTTCCTTAGTATTTTACTCCCACAAAGTCAAGTTCTTTGCTTTTACTCATCAACCCCCCATATAAGTCAGGTATGGCTTTCGTTTATAGTTACATACAGACATTTACCGTACATTTGTCTTATGTAACAAAATTGGGACCAGGGTAGCCTAGTTGTAAAAAAACATAGGTTGGGAAGCGACTGACACAGGCTCATGCCCACCACTGGCCATTGGGAAAGGCATTCAGCCTTAATTTCCAAACTTCAGCATGTCTTTGTTTACATCCATTTGATTGGGGACTAATTGTGTCACAAAAAAATGGTGGCTTATCTTATGAAACAAAATGTGTAAATGGAATTTTGTTATTTGGTTTTCTTAAGCAGCTTCGTTTGCTTGATTGATAAAAATTTGTTTTGCTGTGACAAAGGACCGAATTTAAGACTACCTTGTATCCAGGCCAAAAAAAAATTAAATTTCTCTCCCATTGGAAAAGGATGTTCTAGAGTACAAATTGTGGGTCTTTTTTGGGTTAAGCTTTAGTTGTGATTTGGAAATATGTTTTACACAGAGCGGCTGTTGTGCCTCATGTCAGAAGATTCTTGCCCATTTATCCTGTGGGTGACTTAGGCAGGGTAGTGGTAATGGTGGTGGGGGTATGGTTGCACCCCTTTATCCCCTAGGATGTAAGATGAGTGACTGAGATAAATTAGCCTCTGGTGAATGTGTGCTTTGACTTGCCTCTCCCTTACAAAGGAGATTGCATCCATTGTGTATGAATGAATGAAAACATGAGCATTTAAATTAGCCTTGGGTGAATGTGCATGCTTTGACTCAGCCACTCCCTTACAAAGGAGATTGCATCCATTGTGTATGAATGAATGAAAAACTTAAATATGTTTCAAGATGTTATGTTTTCATGCAGAACGTTGAATAACCCTGCTGATCAAATGGATGTTATCGGTGTTGGTGGCATCAATTTTGAAGACCAGATTGCTCGATTTTCCTCCAGAGGCATGACGACCTGGGAGCTTCCTCAAGGGTTTGTGTGATGTTGTTTAAGATTATTTTTTAGCATATCCCTGAGTATGATATATTTGCTCTACTACCGCATTAGCACCGTAGTTAGAGCATTCAACTCAGGAAGTGGCAACACCATGTTTGAGACCACCATGGGGTGTTGGGAAGGGTATCTAGCCTTTTTTCCCTAGCTCTGACTTGTATCTTTCGCCACTCAAATGGTGCTTAATCTATCTATCTACCTTGGCTGTTTCCCCCTTTAATTGGGGGATAGCCGACATCAAGAAAAGAAAACAATAAGGGGATTACTTTGCTCTATGGGCAATGACGAGGGAGCTAGCGACCGTTCAAATGGCACTGCTGGAGTGCCACAGCCCATCCTCCCTGCTCTTCCTCAACCTGTGTCGCTTCACAACTGCCAACTCCCCTACTGCCCCTAACACAGGGCTACCTCTGTAAGATGCGCCCCATGGTAACAGCAGATGCCCATCAGTCGCTCGCCACTCATTCCTGTTCCTAGCACGCTCACTTGCTTCCCTCACATCCATCCTCCTATCATTCAGGGCTCTCCTTACTCCATCCATCCACCCAACCCTAGGCCTCCCTCGAGCATTTCTCCCATCACCTCTCGCATTCCTCACCATTTTCAGCAGTCTTTCATCATCCATCCTTTCCACATGGCCAAACCATCTCAGAACACTCATATCTACTCTGGCTGCAATTTCTCTCCTCACACCTATTCTTGCTCTCACCACTTCATTCCTAACCCTATCCAACTGAGATACAGCAATCATACTCCTCAGGCATTTCATCTCAAACACATTTAGTTTCCGTCTCTCACTTACTTTCATACCCCATAACTCTGATCCATACATTACAGTTGGCACTACCACTTTCTCATACAAAACTTTCTTAACATTCATTTCTGACCCTCTATTCTTCATCACTCCTTTCAAAGCACCCATCACTTTACATCCTTCATTCACTCTGTGACACACATCTGCTTCCACACCACCATTTGCAGCTATAACCGAGCCTAAATACTTAAACTTATCAACTTCCTCAAGTGTCTCTCCATTCAACATAACAGTCGTTCCAGCACCATCCTCATTTCTTGTACACCTCATAACCTTACTCTTTCCCACATTCACTCGCAACTTCCTTCTCTCACACACCATACCAAATTCTGACACTAACTGACACAGCTTCTCCTCTGAATCTGCCACCACTACAGTATCATCTGCAAACAGCGACTGATTCAGCTCCCACTCGTTATCATCCCTATCTACCATTCTCAAACCTCGACCACGCACTCGCTCATCCACCTCTCTTACGACTCCATCAATATACAAATTGAACAGCCATGGTGAGATCACACATCCCTGTTTCAGTCCCACACTCACTGGAAACCACTCACTCACTTCATTCCCTACCCTAACACAAGCTCTACTGCCCTCATACAAACTCTTCACTGCATGCAACAGTTTACCATTAATTCCATATAACCTCAAAACATTCCACATTGCCTCTCTATCAACTCTATCATACGCTTTCTCCAGATCCAAAAATACAAAATACACATCCTTACCCTTTGCTAAATATTTCTCACATAACTGCCTAACTATAAAAATCTGATCTAAAGAACCTCTACCTCTCCCAAAACCACTCTGCACTTCCGCAATCACATTTTCTGTCTTATCCCTAATCCTATTAACCAGTATCCTACCATACACTTTTCCTACCACACTCAACAGACTTATACCCCTAAAATTACTGCATTCATACACTTCTCCCTTACCTTTGTATAGGGGCACTATACAAGCAATCACCCATTCCACTGGCACCATTGACAACATAAAGCATATGTTAAACACACTCACTAACCATTCCAATGCAGTCACACCCCTTTCTTTCAACATCTCCGCTCTCACACCATCCATTCCAGGTGCTTTACCTGCTTTCGCTTCATACAATGCCCTTTTCACCTCCTCTCTTGTAATCTCTCTGGTGCTTAATAGTGACATAAAATGACGGATAACAATTACAGTTACAGTTGTAGCTTCTAATATATATATGTGCTGTTGTTTGTTACCTCTATGATGTAAATCTTCGGAAAATGATTTTTCTTGTGTAAAAAAGAAACATGGAGTTTCTGGAACCAGGTTAGTCGTTGCATAGACTGCTATACCAGTGGATATTTTTAAGTTGAACCCTGCATTATTCATACTAGCAATGTACTCTAGGCGCATTTTGTATACCTAATTGCTGTAGGAGCTCAGGCAAGGGAATAAATATGAAAATGACTCCAGTTTTTTTTTTAATTTTTTTTTTATATATATATATATATATATATATATATATATATATATATATATATATATATATATATATATATATATATATATATATATATATATATATATGTATATGTATATGTATATGTATATGTATATGTATATGTATATGTATATGTATATGTATATGTATATGTATATGTATATGTATATGTATATATATATATATATATATATATATATATATATATATATATATATATATATATATATATATATATATATATATATATATATATATATATATATATATATATATATATATATATATATATATATATATATATATATATATATATATATATATATATATATATATATATATATATATATAGTAAGTTACCTACCATTTGCTTGCTTCCCATAGGTTACAGATTTGCCAAATCAAAACAAAGTGACAATACCTGAACAAGGTTACACACACTTATGCTGATGGGGTATCAGCCCCAGTATCATGACCATTCTGTAACTTTTCTTTTGCCATCTTGATGCTGAAGCAATTGGGGTTCACAATTGAGCATGAGATTTGAGTTAACTAAACTTAAGTATTTTTATTGCCCCTCCGTGGCTTTGTAGTTATTTTGTGAAAAAAGGATTCAGGGAAAGAGGGATTCACTTTTTGTCATGTAAGTTATTTGAACGTGGAATGCTTTATCCTTCAGTTTGGGGCAGAGTGAAGAGACTGGGAATGTCCTTCTTTGTATTTTCCTCTTCAAAGAGCTTATAACCTACAGGTATTGCAAAAAGCTTATGAAGTCTTCAACCTTTTACTTCTTAAAAGATAGGTAACACATCTTAATTTCCTTTTATGCAGGTATGGCCGAGTCAAACCAGATATTGTCACGTATGGGACGCTAGTTCAAGGTTCAAGCATGGAAGGTAAATGTAGACAGTTATCTGGAACGTCTGTTGCATCTCCAGTTGTTGCTGGAGCTGTTACCCTTCTTGCAAGGTGCGTGTCATTTTCTCAAATTATTGCTTGATTAGTACAGTATATATGGGGGCCTCGGTAGCTCAGTAGTAGAGCATGTTAAGTCGGGAAGTGAGGATCATGACTAATGCATGTTTGATTCCACTGTGGGGCATTAAGAAGGGCATACAACCCTAATCCCCTAGTTCCAACCTGTCTTTCTTCACCCCCATCTAAATTGGGACTAACTTTGACACATAAAATCACGAAAAGAATAAAAAAATGTTGCATGTGCTTAGTGAAATACTACAGCAATTGCATCTTTAATGTACTACACCTTTTAAGAATAGCTACCTCATTAACGCATTAGCAGAAAATGAATGCATATTGAGTTCTGGTATGTGGACTGTTGCTTATACCAAAGAGCCAACTGAGTTGGCTCATGATTTATCTTCTGAAAAAAGTTATGTGTAAAGTGCATTTCACCTTAAGCTTAATATCATGGCTATTTTCATTCAAGTAAGTTTTAATGGGAGACGTGGCATTCTGGGAGAGTTGTTATTGTCATTATTGTTCCTTTAGCTGCATGGCTTAACAGCCCCAAGTTTCTAAGGTTGTGTTTTGGTAAATGGTGCACACTGATTTTTTTTTTTTTTTTTATGAGTGTGACATCGGGACAGGCTGAAACTGCCCTCATCAATAAAGGCCTAGGGATGAGAAAATACCAAGACGAAGGAAAAGAAAAAGGTTAAGGACAAAGCAGAGATGAGGTAATGTCACACAAAGGAAAAAAACAGTCAAAGAACAGAGGACCCAGAAATAAGGAGGACTCGGCTCTGAGATGACGTTAAATCTGCTTTTTGAAGGATGAAAGGTCGTAAGAATTAGGAAAGACAGAAGGAGGAAGAGAGTTCCAGAGTCTAGAGGTAGATGGGAAGAAGCAGTCGCTGCACCGACCAATCCCCGAGCTACAAATCTCCACACAGTACGTGTGAGATGAGGCTGACCATCTTGTTTATCACTTTAGCGGTAAAGGCTCGAGTTAAACCTTGCTTGATAAGTCAACCATTGGTTTTGGGAAAAGTGGTTTAGACTTTAAACTTAAATGTCATTATTTACTTTCCTCTTGAATTTTATGAGTTGGTAGACATCGTGACAACGTGATTGTGTCCACAACTTGAGGTGGCAGGGCTAGGGTGCATGGCCTGCTATAGTCTGAGGTTAGCAAGGGTGTGCGCTCAGAGTAATGATTAAATCTGCCAGAGCCAAAGTCCTTAAGAAGGTGCCTTCCTACCCGTTAGTAGAAAAGGGAGTTCGTGCCGTAAAGCCATTCACATTGAATTTTATAAGTTAGTGACAGTACAAATGATCATTTATATAGTTTGCCCTGTATCTTTATTTAGTATGTATTTCAGTGGAGTTTGTGAGTCTCAGTACTCTCAAGTTTGGTATTTACCGGTGATTATGTAACACCTATTTGAAAAAAAAAAATTTGTGTTCATTTGTATAAACTGTTATTTTTATTGAAATTTTGAGTGCTTGCTGATTTTATTTTGGTTAAAAGGGGCTATGCTTTGTAGACTGCATTTAACCCTTCTTTTCAAATTCATGTTAGTACTTACATATCCAGGGCAGCATAAGGTCAGTAGTACAGTGCTCAAGTTGAGTAGTGACTACTGCAGGATTGGTCCCACTGCACAGTGTTAGGAAGGGCGTCAAGCCTTAACCCTATCAGCTGCAAGCCTCTGGAATGTTTCGTAAAGACGATACTATATTCGTGGATGAAATTTTGAACATCATAATGCAATTGAGTTCTACGTCTGTGACTGCTTAACTTACTGCACTGCGGCCTTGCAACATTTCCTCCCTACCTCCCCCTATCACTTCACCCTCCCATCTTCCCCATGCTTGATTAGTTGAGAGAGAGAGAAATTTTTTCTGTATATACATAATCCCAACCATAGCCCAAGTATGTTCATGTTTGCAGCAATTTAGAGAGAGAGAGAGAGAGAGAGAGAGAGAGAGAGAGAGAGAGAGAGAGAGAGAGAGAGAGAGAGAGAGAGAGAGAGATTGATTTTATTTTATTAATTTATTGCACCAAGGCGTCAGACATTACATGAATTCATACAAATAATGCTTCAAATGGATACAAAACCAAGAATAGAACATAGTTTACAGGGAGGTGTACACACTGATAAAACATTGCTGCATACTAACACACAACTCACAGTATGGCAGCACAGAGTACATTATATACAAAAGTAAAGCTCAGAGAAACACAGATTACACAAACAGAATTATACAGCGACATACAGAAAATATATGTATAATTCAATAAAATTAATGGCCACCAAAGTGAGGATAACGAGCAAGAATAACATCAAGGTTGTCATCATTAAGTAAAAATGAGCAGATCTGTATTAAGTTCTGACCTCGTGGTAAAACATCTCTCACTGTGGGGCACTGAAGACAATAGTGGTCAAGAGTGTTAGCATTAGGATGGTCGCATAATTTACAGGTGTACTGTGGCATATCTAGAGTCTGGAGAGAGAGAGAGAGAGAGAGAGAGATTTTTTCTGTATATACATAATCCCAACCATAGCCCAAGTATGTTCCTGTTTGCAGCAATCAGGGTTAAACCTCCTGCTTCAGCTTCTCTAATTATGACACTGAAAAATTACTGTTTTGTTAGCCTAATTTTTGCTGAATGTCCATCTGGACTCTCATGCATCAGGTTTATTCTTAGTCATGTTGTATTCACAAGTGGGGATTAAAAGTGACACATAATATGGTGCATAAGTTGCACCATATTTTGTGTCACTATTAATCCCCATTCATTTGGAGGTGGGCACAAACATATTGTACCTAGGGAATTAAGGCTGGATGCCCTTCCTTATGTACCGCAATAAGATGGAATCCGCATTATTTGTTTTTTGATATACACTCTCTGCCACAGAGCTACTGCGGTGAAGAAGTACCATGTTGTAGGTTGACCCATGGCACCAATTGCCCGTTGCAGAACCGCAGCTGAAGGTCTTTTGGACTTATATAGGACTCTCCAGGATTGCTCAGTATTAAGTCTTCCTGTAGATAAATTTTTTTTCTATTACTACATTAACACTGAATATTGTATGTTCGTTACACATCTCCTATATTCCTTGCACATGTGACAAGTTACAACGTTCCCCATCTCTGTTTCTCTTTGGTTTATGCTCTCTTTGTGCTCAGGCCTGCTAAGAGCAATTTTCTCTGGCTGTCCTGGTGTCTCAAAAAAATCCATGAAGTCACTATTTAGGTACCGTACTTTTATATCTGATTTGATTAGCTGTCATTATTTAAATACTGTTAAGTGTGATTCACTTAAATTATACTTCTTCCTTATCTTTAGCACAGGCAAGCAGCAAAAGCTACTTTACCCATCTCTCAAAACAAAAAGTGCCATACATTACCTTGCATTTCATCATATCACTTGTTTTCCAGTGGTGTTTTGCATCGCGGTGGTATCATTAATCCAGCCAGCATGAAGCAAGCTTTAATGGCCTCAGCGCGTCGGCTTCCAGGCGTCAACATGTTTGAGCAAGGCCATGGGAAGCTGGACCTCGTAAAAGCTTATCAGGTTCTCTCTAAATATAAACCCCAAGCCTCACTCAGTCCCACATATATTGACTTAACTGAATGTCAATATATGTGGCCCTATTGCACTCAACCTTTGTACTACGGGGCCATGCCTACAATTGTCAATGTTACTATACTGAATGGCATGGGTGTGTCAGGAAGGATTGTAGATAAACCTGTCTGGCATCCATATACTCCACAGTATGGCCATCATCTAAGTATTGCTTTCACTTATTCTGAGGTGAGATTTCTGTTTTTTATCCGTAGCAATATTTTTTTTTGTATTGTGGTTTTATGTATCATATGTACACTCCATTCGAATGGAGGTTAACACATTAGAACTGGGAGTTTAATGCTTGATGCACTTCCTGATGTCCTATAAGGGGATCTAACTTGCGAATTCTGCCACTGAACTGCCGCAGCCCCCTTGTCAGTGGCAGTATTGTAGTATATTCTAAAAGGAGTGGAATCGCCTATTGCATTATAATTGGGAATGCTTCTTGTTTGGAAAATTAAGAGGGCTACTAATTCTGGCCTTACTACCATTGCTTGTGAGGGGTCATAATGGCCTGATATTTAAGGGGGACATATTTGATTTCTGCTTGTAGAGATACAAATGTAGATAATTTTGAAGAAAGTTCTTAGTTATAGCTTTATAATCCTTTCTTGTGGGAGATCATAATAGTAAACTTTATAAAGAGGTAAATATGTGCAATTATTAGTTACTCGTTTTTGGATTTGTTTCATATGTATATAATTTATGGCATTTAGATTTTCGTTTCCAATGATTGATGAACGGCAATAATAGATGGTTTTATCTCTTGAATATTGACAAATATAAAAGTGATGTATTCTGAAGAGGAATTAGAGGTATGTTGGGAAATGGTTGCTAAGGATGGAGTTGCTAGACGAGAGAGGAAGAGATCGATAAAAAAATAGGATTATGGATGTGGTGAGGGAGGACATGAGGGTATGTGGTGTAATTGAGGAAGATACAGGGGAAAGGTTGATGTGGAGATGACTGATCCAGTGTGGCGATCTCTGATGGGGGAAGCTGAAAGATTTGATGATCAAAAGAAAGGGAGGTTATATAGAAAATTGTATAGTATGCCCCTTCTCTTTTAACGGAACACAAAATTGTTCATGCAGAAGTTTATATTTAATTCATTATTCGATGTTCAGATTGTGCGTGCATCAGGAACTTGAAGTGATAAATATTCAAGTTGATTCTAATTAGAAAATAAGATGAGATACGCTTAAAAAGGGAGACATTTATTACTTATGTATCATTTCCAGAAGAAATTACTTCATGAATTAGGATACTTTTCATCTCTAAAATTATCCTCTAAATTTCTTAAAATTTGGAATGAGAAGATGACTTAATTTATTTAAGTTTTAGAGCACTCGACTCAGGAAGTGACAAACTAGGATTTGATCCCATCACGAGGCATTATACGCCTGTGTCCACCCCCATTTCAATGGGAATTAATAATCTCACATATAATAGCAAAACATTTAAATCTTATCTGTTGTATAATAATTATTTGATTTGGAATTTGTAGGTTTTGTGGCCTTGGTCTGGACATTTGGCCGTTTGGATTACAGTCGCAGAAAGTGGTAAAGACTGGGAAGGTTTTGCTCGTGGACATATATCTGTAACCATTGAGTCTCCCCCAGAAGAAGGAGAAACGCAGCCTAGAATTTCCCACGTGAAGCTTCCAGTCAAAGCCAAAATGATTCCAACACCTCCAAGACACAAACGGATATTATGGGATCAGTTTCACAATCTGCGGTACCCCCCCGGATATTTCCCGAGAGACAATTTGCGCATGACTAACGACCCTCTTGATTGGAATGCAGATCATATTCACACCAATTTCAAAGACATGTATCAACACCTGCGTAATAGTGGATACTATGTTGAAGTTCTCGGTTCTCCATTTACTTGTTTTGATGCCAGCAAGTATGGAACCTTGATGATAGTTGATCCTGAAGAAGAATACTTTCCTGAAGAAGTGATGAAGCTCAAACAAGATGTTGAGAAAGGATTATCAGTCGTGGTCTTTGCGGACTGGTATAATGTTAGCATCATGAAGAAGGTCAAATTCTATGATGAAAATACAAAGTAAGTTTGTCAGTTACTCTCTTTATGTTGCTTCTAAAGTAATGATATGACTTGCATCTTAAATAAAGTAAAGATTTATGATAAAATACTTTTTAAGTTTTGATGTATTTGTCCTTCATTAGTTAATTTTATAATAGATGTAGAAGCCTTAATCCCCCTTATAAGGGGGGTGCCTGAGTTAAAGTAAAAAACTTTACTCTTTGAGGGAGAAAAATACAAACAAGGTAATTCCCTGTTCCCATGCGCTGCCTCACAGTCGACTTTTCTGTCATATATGTTCCTTTCCTGTTTTACGTAGCTGTTGTTACCGTGCTAGCTTCAGCGGTATCAGTCATCATGTAGAGAGAGAAAGAATAAAAGGGGATTTGGTATTTGTGTTACCCTTTGACAGAAAATCCTCAACAATTTCCATGCAAATATTGCTTCTCCTAACCCAAAAATTCACTTTGAGTTTTCAAGTTGTCACTAAATCATACTCTTGATTAAGGTATGTTTGGTTTTGGTGAATTATGTTTGGTTTTAGTGAATGTGTGTGCTTTGATTCGGCCATCCCTCTTACAAGGGAGATTATGGCCAAGGTATATGTATGTATGTATGTGTATTAAATCCTCTTTATTTTTCCTAGACAACTGTGGATGCCAGTTACTGGAGGAAGTAATATCCCAGCACTCAACTATTTATTAGCATCTTGGGGTGTTGCACTCAGTGATGGAGTGTATGAAGGAGACTTTACTTTAGGTGACCATGACATGTATTTTGCCACTGGCACATCCTTGGCACAGTTTCCTCAAGATGGTACGGTAGTTCGAAAGACATTAAATGACCAAGCTGAGGAAATGTTAAGAGCTGAAACGGAAAGCTCACCAGGTAGAGTCATTTATTACTTATGCTGCGACATGTCTGTTTGCCTTGTTATACAAATACGTTGTCTGTTTTTCATGTTAGAGTAACATATAACATCTCTGTTTGTCTTGTTATAAGAACATATTGTTTGTGATATGTCTGTGTTTCATGTTTACTTGTAAATGACATGTCTCTTTGCTTGTTATTGGGACATACTGATTTTGACATGTGTGTTGTTCATATATTAGTTACATATGAAATATCTGTTTGTCTTATCATAGAAACATATTGATTTTGACAGTCCTATTTTTATGTTTTAATTACATGGTCTTTATGGCTTTTCTATTTTTCATGTTTTCTATACATAATGTTTATGACATGTCTGTTTTTTTGTGGTATAAGAATTTTTTTTTAATATGCCTAACACTTTAACTAATACAGAGGCTCCCCTACTTACGAACAACCGAGTTACAAACATTCACAGAAACTAACAAATTCCTACCCATTATCTACCCTTGTATTAATGTATGTATTACTGTACTATACTGTATTATTACATTATTATTACTGCATTAAAATTCATTAATACTGTATACTTTATGTTTTATGTAGTAGTTGAGTGTCTTTAGCCTATTGCCCTAACCTCCTCTATTGCTAAAGTTTTTAAAACTTTGCTCAATGCTCACTTCTTGAAATGCCTTTAATCTACCTCACTTATCTCCGATCACCAGTACGGTTTCCACAAGGCAAGATCCACTTGTGACCTCCTGTCCTATCGTATTCATGTATGGTCATCTTCTCTGAGGAACTATTGGGAATTCCATTGTTGTCACCCTTGATATCTCTTAAGACTTTTGACAGTCTGGCACAAGGCTCTGTTGGCCAAACTCCGTGTCTATGGCTTTACCCCTTTTATCTGTTCTCTGATTTCCAACTTTCTTTCTGACCGTTTTATATCTGTAGTTGTTGATGGTGCGACATCTAGCCCTTTCTGTCACTAGTGGTGTTCCACAGGGCTCTGCTCTTTCACCTACTCTGTTCCTCTTCATCAATAATCTTCTGCAATCCCCATCTTCCTCTCTTCTTCATACCTTTGCTGATGATTCTACCCTTCACTTTTCCTCTGCCTTTTCTTCACAACCTACATCTGCTACTCGTAATCAGTCTTGTATCAACTCCGATTTGCAAAGGGTTTCTGAGTGGGGCACTCAAAATTTAGTTAAATTCAATGCCTCCAAGACAGTTTCTGGCTATCTATTTATCTTCTTCTCCTCCTGATAACCCTATTGTCTTCAGAACTAACGAAATTTATTCTCTTAATTTTATCAACATACTATGAATCCGTATAGCCTCTATCTTTGTCTTGGAGGAATCACAATCCAAATTTCTAAATCTTCATCCAAAAAATTGGGGGTTTTGTTTCATTTTTTAGTCATTACTTTTCCTCTTTACAGTTACTTAAAATCTATAAAGGTCTTATCCGTCCCTGCTTAGAATACTGCTCACGCATCTGGGGTGCTTCTTCTTATACTTATCTCCTTCTTAGGGTTGAATCTAAGGCAGTCAGACTCAATAATGATCCTTCTCTTACTTCTAATCTGGATTCTGTTTCTCTTCGCCATAAGGTATCTTCCCTTTCTCTTTTCTGTCGCTACTACTTCCATCGCTTCTCTGATTAGTTAGCGGGTTGCATCCCTCCCCCACTGCTGAGGCCGCATAGCACTCGCCTAGCGGCCTCATCTCACAGGTACTGTGTGGAGATTTGTAGCTCGTGGATTAGTCGGTGCAGCGACTGCTTCTTCCCATCTACCTCCAGACTCTGGAACTCTCTTCCTCCTTCTGTCTTTCTTAATTTATATGACATATCATCCTTCAAAAAGCAGATCTATCGTCATCCGAGGGCCTAGTCCTCCATATCTCTGGGTCCTCTGTACTTTAACATTTTCCTTTGTGTAACGTTATCTCATTTCTGCCTTATCCTTAACTTTTTTCTCTTTCTTCGTCTTGGTGTTTTCTCGTGCCCGGGCCTTTATTGATGAGGGCAGTTTTTGTCTGTCCCGGTGTCACACCCAATAAAAAAAAAAAGAACTGTACATTACTGCATATATATTTACAATACAGTACTTTCTTTAACCTAAACACACCTTACGAACATTTTCTACTTACAAACGGACTTCTGGAACGTAACTCGTTCGTAAGTTGGTGAGTGTCTTTACTTAATTTTGTATATATGTAGAGGCTAGCTTGTAATGTAAACTTTTTAACTTCCGTGGCAAAAAGACTCCTAATAATATTTATCACATAATTTTGTGTAAATTTGTTTACTTTAATTATAACTTACATATTCAGAGTCGTTTTCTGTTTAGATATTACAGTACATTAAGTTTGGATTCTAATAATATGATGATTGTTACATTCTCTTTACTCTTAAGGGGTGCAATAGCACAGTGGCTAGAGCTCTTGACTTGAGCTGTGACATGCCCTTGTAAAACCCAACTGTAGATTGTAAGGAAGGCCATCCAGCTTTAATTCCCCAGCTTCAACCTGTTTGTTTCTGCCTCATTCAAAGGGTGATTAATTGTGACAGAAAACAGCAAACAATAACAACTAACTAGAAAGTTTTAGATTCTTGTCGTATATTGATTGTTAATTCAAAATTTATTTTAATCTTGTATCTGTATATTAGTAATTGTGTGTATTTTAGAAGTCAAGGACTATGGTAGCACTTGGGAAGGGACATGTCTGTGGATCGAGCCCACTGCTGGACATTAGGTAGGGCATCCAACTTTAATTCTCCAACTCCAATTTGACTGTGTCCACCCCCATTCAAATGGGGATTAATATTAAAACATTGTTGCTGTGAATTTTTTTCTTTCAGATGTACCAATACTTGGTTTACTTCAGACTAAAAGTAGAGTTGGTGATGAGATACCTGAGATGAATCAACCTTCAGGAGGACGTTTAGTTGTCTATGGAGATTCCAACTGTTTGGACAATAGCCATTTACAGAAAGATTGTTTCTGGTTGCTTGATGCATTACTTGAATTTACAATGACTGGGCACATGCCCAGTGTTTTTGCCCTGAATGCAGGTGCTCCAGTTCCTCCCACTACCGATCTTCCAACTAAAATGGAACACAGTAATTTACACAAACACTCCAAGGTAAAAAGATGATTGTTTCTTAGCTATATATATATACAGGGGGTCCTTGATCTACTTTGCAGTTCCATTCCTCAAGATGCCTCGTAACTCGATTTTCCGCGTAATTCGGAACCGACCTAAATAGGCACCTATGTCACCCACCTATGCTAATGCAGTAGTAAAGTTTCACCTTTTTCTGAGTGTTTCACTATCTTTAATTTCACCTCCATGGTGATGGCTTTCCTGTTTTTCGAAGCACTACCATCAGAAGAATCTGCTTAACGCTTGGGGGGACATAATACAGGCCAAAATTTATCAAAAAAAGAAGCAAAATAATTTATCAGAGATGCATCGTAACCGCAAAACGTCGTAGGTTGAGAAACTCGTAAACCGAGGACTCCCTGTATATACAAAAGCCATAATTCCCATGCTGTGGCCCATTTTGTTGACTTTTATGACATGCAGGGAACATGGAGGAGGTATTCTTGCCCTCCTCTGGGGGAAAATTGTATCTTGTTTGTTAGTTTAAAGACACTTTAAATAGAAGTTGTGTTTGACCTTTAGTTTTGTGTTGCTTTCCATCCTAATCATTCTTTATTCTGTGTGTAGTATTTTACTCTAAATGTTCACTTTTAACTGACTATGAAAGTGTATTTATTCATATACTCATGTTTAAAAATAGTGGACTCTGGTAACGCAGTGGTCTGAGTGCTTCACTTGAGAATTGACAACCTGTATTTGAGCCCACCATGGGGTGTTAGGTCTTACAGCCTTAACTTTTCACCTCCAGCCTGCCTTTTCCACCCCTATTCTGATGGCTTTATGTGTAAGTAAGTTTTTGAGTTGATTATATAATCTCACAAAATCCTAACATGTCCAATTTCCTACAGGTTGTAGAGCATACACTTGGTATGGAACAAATGAGACCATTACCTGAATGCCCTCGGATAGTTCCTGTCATGCCACAACCCCTCAACGTATCTAACAAAAAGTAAGTATTCTAATACAGGACATCATATATGTGTATATAAGATCTACTAGGCAGGAGTGGGGAGAGGTAGGCTAAATAGGTGTATGGATGTGGTGAGGGAGGACATGAGACTGCGAGGTTTGACGGAGGAGGATGCAGGAGAGGGTGATACGAAGACAATTGATCTATTGTGATAACCCCTGATGGGAAAAGCCAAAATATTTACTGATGATACCTGTATATAAGAAATTTCTTTATAATTAATATTGTGTTTCATGGATAATCTCTTACAGCTTGAAGATTTGCAAATGTTTACTACAAATTGAAAATCTGTAGGTTTTTAGTATTAACCTTGGATGATTATTAGAATGCAAAAAAAAAAATTTTGGCCTTATATGGACAGTGTTCTTGAAAACAATTAGCATTAATATATTTCGCTTAGCATTTAGCAGTGTAGTAAGGCTGAAAGGAAGAACAAAAATGAGATGGATGGATGGATGGTTTGAAAAGAGCATTGATTGCACATGGTGTGTCAATGGAGCAGGGAAGGGAAAGTGCAAGGGATTGGACTATGAGAAAGAATGTATATGGGTGAGGCGGTCCAATGGGATTTCTCGCATCTGCTAGCAGTTAACTAAGACTGGTAGATGTGAGGGATGGTTGCCATGAGATGAAACAGTGATGTTTAACCAGGTGTGGCTGTTGGTTCTCATGTCAGAAGATTCTTGCCCACTTTCCCTGTGGGTGACAGTATCATTGTCTTGGTGGAGGAATTGTGGCAGCACTTTATCCCCAAGGAGCTAAGAGGAGTGTTAGAAGTATATTAGTTTCTTGTAGATGTATGTGCTTTGACTCTGACACACCCCTTGAAAGGGGAATTGTGGCCAATGTATATGTGTATGTATTTTCTCACATGGAAATGCTTTCGAGATCCATGTGCTGGCCATATAATTACTACACCAATGCATCAATTCATAGTATTCCTCTTTATTACCATCTTTACTGGATATTATTATAATTGTGGAGAAGATATTACTTTCAGTATAATTTATATGTTCTTTAAAATAGCCAAAAGCGCTAAATGAGTGAAGATGTTTTGTTAGCCTACTGTTTGTACTGTAGGATGCAATTATGTGATATTTTTAAATACAATATCTTGGTCCACTATTGGTGCTGTAGGATGGAGTTTCTTAATTTTTTATATAATTTATTGATCTGCATTTGGTGCTGTAGGATGTAGTTATGTGATTTTTTTAATTTCTTAGTGAAAGAGTTAAGTATTCTGCAAGGTAATTTGGATCTAAAAATCTACCATCTTTTATCGATACTGGAGTGAGTAACTCTTAAGAAAGTTGCTTTACTCATTGCATGTCAAGGAGAAAAATTACCACCAATGAGATTATTTTTTTTGTTTTCCAAATAAGATGCTATATGATTAAGAACCAGCAGGGTGGGCCAAGTCGTAGTAAATGAAGCAAGTCATTAGGACTTCAGCTTATGTTGCCCACCCTTGCTTCTATCCCATTTCTGGTGTATAAAAGAATATTCAACTTCGAATTAAATTGAGGTGATGGAAAAGCAGCATCATGATGGACAGCTTGTTATGGAAATCAGACAAGTGACAGTGAGACAATTGGGGAGCATCCATCTACCAAGGTGTATCTTTGCTCCAACTGACTTATACTGTCAATTATCTGATTTCCCAATAAACTTTTTGCTGCGCACTGCTTTTCCCTCACCTCAATTTAATTTCAAGTTGAATAGTTTTGTATATCCTGGGAACAGAATACCTCTGCTACTGGTTGTTGTAGGCGAGATTTCAGGAAGGTATGGATTGCCATTCTGCATACTGACCACTATCCCCTATAGTCACCTTTTGCTAGACACAAAGTATAATTGTGTTCTTTCTCCCCATTATCAAGAATATATTTGTAATTATTATTATTTTTTTTTTTTATGATTGTGACACCAGGACGGGCCAAAAAAAAAAAAATAAATAAAACAGCCCTCATCGGGCCTGGGCACGAAGAATACATAAAGTAAAGAGAAACAGAGATGGAGAGTGTAATGACTTGTCAGATGTGAAGGGCTAATAAAAGATGTGTGATGAATATCCAAGAATATTCAGTGTAGCTGTAGGCATAGAAAAAGTGCCGTAACTGAAGGAAGACTTAACATCGAACTGTCCTAGACAGACCTATTTAAGTTCAAAAAACCTTCAGCTGTAGTATCGCAACGGGCGGCTGGTGCCATGAGCCAACCTACTACTGTTAAGGCATAAACGTATTTATTATTTAATATTTTATTTTATAAATATTTTATTAACTGCTTCAGAGCTTTATTTTGTTTGTACAGGGTGGGCTACAAGTAAGTTTGTATTTTTTTTCATGTATTTTTCACCCTTCTGGGTGAGAGATTACCTTGCTGAAGCCTTTGCTGATGATCACTAGTTATTTATACCAATGCGACTTGGAGAACCGAGTTCCTAACATTTTTTGTGTGAGATAAGGTTTTAATGAAGAATCTGTGATTTTTGGCCCACCTTGTATATTAGGTTAAACCGCAATTATAGTGTTTAGTATATATATTTTGGTACATATGACTTCTTTTTCAGCCTGAATATACATGTTGGATTAAAATTGCTTTCCCAACCTGAAGTAATGGCAGCAGCCGTTAAGGTTGCCCCCATTGACATTCACCCACTACCCTTAGATGGACTCCCTGGTGGGCATGGAGAAAATGGTCCCCAGTCAGGTAAAAACCTTATTTCAAACCCAACCTGAAAAATGCAATTTTGCCTTAAGTAGTTATTTTATGTTACACATCTCATATTGTTCGTAGATTCTTCTCTTTCCTGTAGATGTGTCTTTACTTATGGGTTGGTCAGAATATTACTTGATTATAACCCTCACTTCTGACAGGAAGACTTTTTTTTGGTATGGTTGTAGATACGGTATCTTTCTTTTCTTCTGACGAATTGTTTTATATCTCTTTTTTTCACCTCTGTCATTTCTAAACTCACATTACTTTGGCATACTCTTAGAGCATGGAAAGTATAATGGGATTAATTTTCCAAACCAGCATCACATTTTCACTTACAATAATGGAAAGTAGAACCTATTTAGAATGTTAAGCCATATATGTTAGTCTCTATTATATAATTTTTTAGGAAATCTATTCCTATGACAAAGTAGACACAAACTATTACAAGACAGCTTCAAATTGAAAGGAAGCCCAACAATGAATCAGTATAGAAATATATTGCTATATTTCGGGTTCTAACTGGAACCCTTCTCAAGCACAAGTGAGTATATAGTTGAACATTGATATATTGTATATTACTCTTACTCTTGTATTTTGTACTCATTTGGTCTTGTGAAAGGGTCCAGTTAGGAGCCAAAATAAAGCAATACATTCTTATATTGTTTCACTGATGGGTGCCATACTATAGAACGAGATGATTAAGAAGGCAGTATGCCAAACATATGAAATGGGTACTATATTTGTTATAGGGAATAAAACTGTTATATGTAAAGTAACACATGTATAAGAATGCATTAAGAAGAGAGTAACAGGTGTAAAGTATACTTTTGGTTGAGACAAAAATATGGTATGATACCTTGGCTGTTTAACCTCTTCCCCAGGAACATTATATCTTTAGTTTGCTTATCTGACATATTTTGGCAAGGATATAATATCTCGTCAAAAAGATACCATATGAAATTATGCTTTGAACAAGCATTCTCGTCCATTCTGGCTCTCTGAGTCTTCCTAAAGCAGAAACAAGTATTTTCTTGTTAATCGTACATCTGCCAACCCACTTACAGTTTCTCAGTCTTTCCAGTAACAGGTGAGATTTTAAAAAAATGTCTTTAAATTTTTCATACTTAATTTACATGGAAATGTTAAGTTTTTTTGAAAATAATTTGCTGGTGAAGAGGTTAATTTGTATAGAAACGGCATAACAGTAGAGGTGAGAATATTGGGCTGAGGATCTAGAATGAGAAAGGAGGGGTATATATAAAGAGATGAGAATGTTGCTGTTTGCTAATGTTATATTGCTGGTAGCTTCGAAGGCAACCCACAGAGGCTGGTGGAGGAACCATTAAGGCTGTGCAGGATAGGAAGCTACAAGTTAATGTTAAGATGCATTAGAAGTGGTGGACTTGAGGACTTTAGGCAAGATTGAACCTTATAATACAAAAGAAATGAACACTTTCAGATGTTTGGAAATGACAGTGAAAGGCAGAGCTACTAAGGGCTGAAGTAGGGGGCGTGGTAGAAGATAACTATAGTATACCATCGTCAGTGTAAAGGAATAATTGACTCAGCTGTAGAACTACTGTAAGCAAGAGATAGGTTGTGATGAAATTGGAGTTTCTTGCAGGAAATTTGTGGACTTTAGTGTTTCACAGAGTGAAGAATGGGAAAGAGAAACATTTGGACACAAAAACTCCAAATGGAGATAATGATAATGACATAGAGACAGCTTAACTAGCTTGGACACCAAAAATATGATTGATAATGACAGAAAACTTAGGTAGCAATAAGAGGTGGAGGGAAGATAGTGTATTATGCCTTGTCTAAGTATGTATCAGTATTCAGGAATCTATTTTTTTCATATAAAAAGAGAATCAGCATTGACAGCTACAGCCAGCTGAGAAGGCTGGGCTTCATTCTTCTGTGACCATCTTCTAGTCATGTATTCTATTGTTAGGGAATGAGAGCCACTTCTCCTTACCCCTCTTATCACTTCTTCCTCCCCTCTTTCTTAATATTCCTTCTTTTTTTCCTCTTCGCTTCCCTCAGCCTCAGACTTAAGAACATCATTATCAGACCATTATTTGCCAAAGTCTATATATCGTTATATCCATAAATTCTATATACTGTACAGTATATCTTTGCTTTAAATCCTTGCAAGGAAAGACCTATTTATTTAGTCTTTGGCACTCAGAATACGCACTGTATTAGGGTAGTATAATTTCTAATCAATAGGAATAATAGTATTAATAATACTTTTTCTCTAAAACTGTACATAATATTTTTTCTCACT
>JAXCGZ010003989.1:60000-97500 GCA_037179515.1 Halocaridina rubra
CAATTGAATGTGGAGTAATAGTGACACAAAATGGAAAATATAGTTAATATCTACAGAATGTTGCTTTAAAACCATTATAGATTCACTCTTAATATTTTACCTCCTCGATATACAAGGAAACGGTAAAGTATTTTTTAATCTGATATAGTAAGCTATAGTGCAATTTTATTCCAGTTATTCATCAATGAGTCTACAAATATACTGCTTAGATATTCATGACACGCGGAGCATTCCTAAGACAACAATTATAGATACAGTTAAGACGTTGACTTACGACTGTTCTTTTTTTATGACCCAACTCTGACCACGAAAGGTTAATGAACAAACTGGATGTCTGGCTACAACTCCTTCCATCATTTCGTTTCTATTTGCATTTTAGCTGCTTAAAGGATAAATAATAATAATAATAATAAATACAGTATTAATAATAATAATTATAATAACAGTGATGCCTGATTGAGTGGTTCAACTATCGACTATTAGAACCGATTGCAGTCGTTAGCAGATGAACACTGTATGTGAACGATATAATCAGTCCAGTGTTGCATTTCCACCAAGCTATATTGAGACATTATGCAATAATACCTTCTAGTGAATGAGATATTAGCTCTTCCTTTGGGACTGCTTCTCTTGAATGTCAGACTAGCTTTGCAATTAAGTTATGATAGAAACCTTCAACTTATATGTTGTTAGACTTTTCATTGGATTTGCCTCATTGAACAGGGGTTAGCTTCAGTTCCCTTTCATGTTAGGATTTATTGACTATGCTATTTTAATTTGTTTATTTAATCACAGGTGGTATAATAGTCTGAAAGGCCCATATTTCATCAGCAGCATTTTTTAAAATGCATCGCTTAAGTTCTTAACAGTAATATGTTCAAAAGCGATACAATGAATTAATAATTTTACCTGTACTTATCGATGAAGTTCATATTTTTGTGATTCTTTAGATGTCATCTGCTGGTTATATTTCTCAAAATTTATTTAAAACCTGCCATTTAAGCATCTACTTATATATATGTTCGTGAGTGAATCAAATGTTTTGTATTATTTACATAACACCTTATTTTTCCCATGAGAATTTATCATCTACAATTTGATTTTTCATATATTGTATGTTAAATATATCACCGAGATGAATATTTCAACCATGTTTGTATTACTTGTATTATTTGTTTTTATGAAGCAATAAGGCTGTGGCTATCTATACATCTTAATTTATGAATCCATCTATAATTAGTATTCCACTTGTCAGTGATGCAGTGTTAAGCTTGAACCAAACATTTGCCTTTCAAGTTCCTAAATAGGGATCTCTTTACACTTACTCATTCTAATTCATGTGTGTCACTTAAGGCATGTCCTGATGAGCAGGTTTGATCGACAGGCATGCCAGTCATGGAGCTCTTGTAACGGGCAAACAGCGAAATGGCCGTTTCCGTGTTAAGTGAAATCACCAGCCGGTGGTCGAAGGTACGACACTGCCAGACGTAAGTTAACATAGTGGACCCATAGAAGCCTTGCCTCCCACTTCTCACGTCGTTGTAAACATAGTGCGCAATGGAAACCTGCAATGTCTAGCCCAGAGTCTTGCAGTGATCCTCCTAGTATTTGCTGGTCAAAACCACATACAGCTAAGTTGATACAGCTTTATTGTCAAAACCCATGCGTATGACACTCGACAAGGTACTGGCACCATCGGCCAAGCCCGTCCATTCATCACCTCTGTCATGTGGATTACATTGACGGGTATGCCCGGCAGAATTTGTCTGCCAGCCGCGCTGCCCGGCGGACACGTCCACTCGTCTGGACAACCTTTACGCTCATGATTGTGGGGATGGCAGTGGTGCAGTGGGTAGAGCATTTGACTCCGAAGGTGACAGACCTATGATTTGAGTCCACTGCTGGACATTAGAAAGGGCATGCAGCTTTAATTCTCCAAGTCTGATCTGTGTCCTCCCTTGTAATGGGGATTACTAGTGATGCAAAATAGCAAACAGCAACAATAACTTTTGCTCATGGCTGTAGAAAGCTCTCCTAGAGAGGACTCCACACACCATTTTTCTCCAAGTCTTGTCTTTCCTCAGGCTAAATATATTTGGTTTACATGTTCCATAAACCTCTTCACTCTTCTCGCATTGCCCATTATATCTTTTTTTTTGTGTGACACCGGGACAGGCAAGAAAATTGCCGTAATAAATAAAGGCCTGGGCACATAAAATACATTAAGACAAAGGAAAAGTAAAAGGTTATGAACAAGGCAGAGATGAGGTGATGATACACAATAAGAAAAGGACAGGCTTAGAGACTAGGTGAAGTACTGAGGACCTAGAAATATAGCAGAATTAGGCCCTGAGAAAACGATAAAGCTTTTTTGAGATAGGTTCTAATTAGGAAAGACAGATGTAGGAAGAGTTCCAGAGTCTGGAGGTAGATGGGAAGAAGCAGTCACTGCACTGGCCAATCCGCGAGCTACAAATCTCTACATAGTACATGTGAGACGAGGCCGCTTGGCAAGTGTTAAGCAGCCTTGGCAGTGGGAGAGGGATACAACTTGCCTACTCATCAGAGCAGTGATGGAAGTAGTAGCTATAGAAAAGAGAAAGGGATGAAACCTTACAACGAAGAGAAAGAGAATCTAGATTAGAAGTAAGAGAAGGGTCATTAATGAGTCTGACTACCTTAGATTCAACCATATCAAGGAGAAAAGTATAGGAAGCAGCACTCCAGATGTGTGAGCAGTATTCTAAGCAGGGGCGGATAAGACCTTTGTAGATTTTAAGGTAACTGTAAAGAGGTAAAGTCATGGCGAAATAAAAACAAAACCCCCAAATTTTTTCGATGCAGATTTAGAAATTTGGATTCTGTGATTCCTCCAAGACAAGTTGGAGCCTAAAGGGATTCCTAATATGATAATAGAATTAAGACGGTGAATTTCATTAGTCTCAAAGACAATAGGGCTATCAGGAGGAGAAGATAAAGATTTAGCAAGAAACTGTGTCTTGGAGGCATCAAATGTAACTGAATTTTGGGAGCTTCACTCAGATACCTTCAGCAAATCGGAGTTGAGAGTAGAAGAATGTGATACGAGACTGATTACGAGTAGCAGATAAAGGTGAAGAAAAGGCAGAAGAAAAATGAAGGGTAGAAATGTCGGCGGCAAAGGAGTGAAGAAGAGAGGAGATTGGGGAATGAAGAAGATCGTTGATGAAAAGAAGGAACAGATAGGTCAAAGAACAGAGCCCTGTGGAACACGACTGGTAACAGGGAATGGGCTAGATGTTGCACCATCAACAACCATAGATATAAAACTGTCAGAAAGTAAACTAGAAATCAGAGACCAGAGAGAAGGGGTAAAACCATAAGCAGGGAGTTTGGTCAACAGAGCCTTGTGTCAGACTCTGTCAAAAGTCCTAGAGATATCAAGGGCGATGACAAAGGATTCCCCATAGTTCCTCAGAGAAGATGACCATACATGACTAAGATAGGACTGGAGGTCACCAATGGATCTTGCCTTGCAGAAGCCGTACTGGTGATCAGAGTTAAGCAAGCAAGATTCAAGACATTTCAAGAAGTGAGAATTTAGCAAAGTTTCAAAAACTTTAACGATAGAAGATGTTAGGGCAAGAGGTCGGTAGTTTAAAGGAATAGAGTGCTCATCCTTAGGAGCAGGTTGCACTAGAGCATGCTTCTGAGATGACTTAGTGGGAGAGCAAACTATAAAACCATCAGACTGAAAGAGAGGGGGAAAGCTTGAGTTACAGAAATTTTTGGAGAGGTTTCTGGCTAAGGACCAGAAACATTTATCAGTGGGGAGTAGTTAAGGTCATCAATTTTCCTTCTTATAAAGGAAGCTTTAGACCTTCGAATCTGAGCAGTACAGTAATTCCTAGCTGTAATAAAAGCAGAGTGAGTTAAATCAGAAGGATAGGCTTGGTACAATCAGTGTGTGCAATCCCTGGCTTGAATAGCCATGGAGCAGGCATATTCACACCAAAGATTTGGGGGAGAAAAAGTTTTCATAGAGGAAGGGATGAATGCCCCCACTCCCGAGGTTGTGATCTCGGCAACTTTTAGGGCTACCTGATCAGGGTTGCGGGACTGAAAGCAGTAGTCATCCTATGGGAAATCAGAGGAAATTATGCAAATCTTCACGTTGGGTATGCATCAAAACCATTCATTTCAGCTCTCCACTAAATTAATTTCTGGCCAATTCATTCTTTGATCAAATAATATACTTCATCTCCCTGAATTGAGTTAGAGACAGCAGTAGTGAAATGATAAGAGCACTCAACTCTGAAAGTGACAGATCAGTGATAGACCCCTCCGTTGGGCATTCAATTATGTTTTTCTCACATTATATTCATTGTAACATATCCATACTATCCAATAACGATCTGGCCTTGATATAAATCTCTTCATTCACACCCTGATTTGTGCCCCCAATATATATTATCCCTTCTCTATACTTTGATTTATCATCATACTCTGACTGCCCTATAGACAACAACAAACTTTATTTCCATTTCAATACAATGGGTATTCGTCAGCCAGGGTAAGCCCCAACCCCCCACTGTGGTGTCCAACCACAGCAGTTCCTGCCAGTAAACAGCTTAAACTCTCGGTCTTGGACGGGAACCGATCTTTCGACCTCGTGAATGCGAAGCCAGCGCGTTACCACTGTACTAGCCAGTAAATTAACAAACTTTGAAAAGTGATGAACACACGGTCTGTGGACATAGAAATAAATACAGGAAAATATGAAGTTTTATAAAAGTGTATTATTAGTAATATATAAGAATGGACAGGATAAAGAATGAATATATTAGAGGGATAGAGAAGGTAGGATGGTTTAGGGATGTGGTGAGAGAGGCATGACCGAGATGGTTTGAACATGTGCTGATGAGGGGTACTCTAAGAGAATGATACTGAGGCTGGAACTGCTAGGCAGGAGAGAAAGAGGTAAACCAAAGAGAACTTACATGGATGTGGTGAAGAGGACATTTGGGTGTGTGGGCTGTCGGAGGAGGATGCAAGGGATATGGTGATATGGAGATGATTGATCAACTATGGGGACCCCTAACAGACAAGTCTAAAAAAGAACAGTCACTATAAATGTCTTTCACAGATATTATACCAATATAGATATCTCTTTATTGCAATATAAATGATGCCGTAGGGATGAAGTGAAAATCATAGAACCATTACAGAACATTACATTTGTTAATGTAGAAATTAAAAAAAGTTGCACCAAAATGGTAATGAGTTTACAAGCTTGAGCATATTGCAATAATACACCTTTGAGCTCTTTGTTCTTTTAGAGTCTGTGGTATCTAGCCTTACATCACAACATATTAAATAAATATTTGCTTGAGAAGACAGCAGCTTTTTTAATACCCAATTCTGTAAAAGCAAAATTAAAAGAGTAGAGATCCCTTCATTACTTACAGTACAGTATTCATATACAAATTACATGCGAAATATGTACAGGTAACACCCTTCAACAGAAGTGCCTTTAAAGCTTAAAACTTTTCTTTCAAAATAATAAAATATATATAACTAGTTATTACATCTCTTAATATCTACTAATAATATAGATATTTACAGTCAAATCAATAAAGCTGGTGTACAATACGGGCATATCTTGTAAAGACTGCATTTTCGGGACTTTACATTACGAAAGGACAAATTACTTTTAAGAACTTTACTCAACTGAATTAACAGAAAATTTTACATAAATGTATAAGAATATAGTGGAGGGATTTTGTATTTATTAGGTCAATTGTATGGCCTGTATTTCAGAGCAAGCTTGCTAATATACATTACTGTAATGAAACGTTACCAAGGTGTGGACCACTGTAGTGTAATGGTAGATTGCTCGATTTGGGAGATGACTGACCTGTGTTCAACTCCACGATGGAGCGATAGGACAGGCATCCAAACATAATTCTCCAGCTTCAATCCATCTGTGTCCCCCCAAAATGGGGACTAATGGTGGTGCATATAACGAAAATTGAAAGGTTACCAAAGTAAACAAAGTACAGTACTTGTAAGCAATATCAAGAAGTTAGTATTGTATATAAAATCCAAAACTTGTACAAGCGTATTGAAAACTTTTAAATGCTTTCTAGACACTTACATGGAAGATTTCCATTCTATTACACTTTTATCCATGAGCAGAGAAACGACTTACTGTACATGAAAGGAATAAAAGAGACCTACCCTCATATGCTGTGTGTCAAAGAAAACAACTAAAAGGGGATATCCCTGATGGTAGGGGTAAAACACAAATATGGTAAGAGTGCTTGACTCAGGGAGTGATAAAATTGTGTTGAAGCCCATTGCAGGTGCTAGGAAGGGCATCCAGCTTTAATTCCCGGCTCCAACCTCTGTCTACCCTCATTCATATGGGGACCAATGGTGACAATAAAGAAATAAAAATGGAAGCAACTACAAAGGAATATCACACTTGGTGAGAGTAACAGAAATTTGTCCTCATTATCTATGTATGCTACAGAAGTTGTAAGGGATAGGAGAAATATGGTAATTCCTATTTCATGAATTTCTTTTCATCACAACTATCAAAAGGGTCGAAAACAAGCAGGGTATCTATAGTGCACCATATCACAAAAATGTCAAGTTTTAGTAAATTTACAGTTCTTTGCACTTGTGATGTGGTTAGAGCACTTGACTAAGGAAGTGACAAAAACATGTTCAAGAACACCATGTGGTGTTAGGAATGGCATCCAGCATTAAATACCCAACTCTAACCTGGTTGTGTCCACCCCAATTTCAATGGGGATTAACAGCGACACTCAAAACAGCAACTGGAATGAAAAACATTTCTTCATACCTCATTGAAAACACAATAAAACCTTTTATATAGAAGACTGATAACATAGTACAGAGGGGTCGCCAATTTACGACAAGGTTTTGTTCCTGACAGTTGTTGTAACCCAGATTTCATCATAAGTTGGCAAACGCCTAAATTCGAACCTAGGTACCCCACCAATGCTAAAAATAAATACTCTAAACCATAGAAAAATAATATAAGATCTTAATCTATGACAAAAATAGCAAAAGTACACTAAACAGTATTGCTTACCTTTACTTGTGCAATCTAAGACACAAAAATTGAGAACATACACTACAATATTGCTTACCTTTACTCATGTGGTCGGCTTGCACACTGGAAGGGGCGCTGCATGGGAGGGAGAGACAGACAGGCCTTTAAGCAGGAGGAAGCTGGAAAGGCAAGAAAACTTGCAGCAGATGCTGAACTTACTGGGGCAGGTGAGTCTATAGAGGCACCTGAGGAAGAGGGTGCTCGATATGTTGGCGGGGGCTCTACCTTCACGAAGAATTTGTTGAGGCGAGTATGGAGAGATGTCCTCTTCTTTCCTTGTAACACTGCAGGAAATCAGTGATCACTCTGACAAGTGTTTGGATCCTGAGCCTCGAGCTTTGCCGACCCTTCCTCCATCAGGGTAAAAGATTCTTCCAATTCCCTTGTTGTGAATCTCTTGGGCTCTGGGATTGGAAATTCTTCCTCCTCTCCAACCATCTGCTTCCCCAGTTGAATGAGGTCCTCAGCAGATAACTACCCTCCATGAGATTCCAGCAGCTCTGTAACATCAGCTCCACCTCCAACTTGAGCTCCTTAATCAGGGCAACTACATTCTTGGTGACAGCCTCAACTGTTTCCTTAAAGTCCGTCTGGTTAACTTCCTCCCAAGAATAAGCAACATCCTTGCAGCCTGAAGTATATTGTACAACTTCTAACATTCCTTAAGAGTCAAGTTCTTGTCCTTCTCAGTTGCCCTGAGAGCCATAGTGATTGTACTTTGGAGGTAGTAAGCACTGAAAGAGGCAATGACCCCCTGATCCATTGGCTGCATGTAGGAATTGGTATTTGGTGGAAGGTAAACCAATTTTACATTAGGATGAAAGTCATCCAAATGGGGAGGGTGACCAGAGGCATTGTGCAGCACTAGCTACACCTTAAAGGGCAGACCCTTTCGAAGAACAGTACCTCTCCACTTCTGCCAAAAAACTGTTGCTGAACCAGTTCTCAAATATTTGAAGGGTTATCCAAGCCTTCTTTTTTCGAATTCCAGATGACTAGAAGCTGTCCCTTCAGTATGCCCTTTGGCGTCATTGGATTTTCTGCCAAGTAAACCGACAAGGGCTTCAGCCTGCAGTCTTCCACAGCATCAGCCCCCAAAAGCAGAGTCAGTCTCTTCTTGCTGACTTTATGGCCTAGTGCTGTCACTTCTTGGTGATGTACGTACGACTAGATATACACTTCCAAAACAAGCCAGAGTCATCCACGTTAAATACTTGTTTGGAGTGGTAACTCCCCTCCCTAATTATTTCTGTTAAAACACTGAGAACCTCTTTTGCTGCTTTTTAATCACCACTAGAAGCTTCACCTTGCACTCTTAGGTTAGTCAAATTAGCACAACTCTTAAAACGATTAAACCAACCCCTACTGGTCACAAACTCTTCACTTTCACGTCCTTCCCCCTTTTCACGGCATCGAGCAATCTTTTACCCTTTTCCTATATCAACATGTGGCTCACTGGGATACGCCGCACTAGCAATCTCTCCATCTTGATCATAAGGACACTATGCTCCTTAACAATCAAAGTGGACATCACAGGGGCAGAACCTTTCACAAGCGTAAGGAAAAGATCTTTATCCTTAATGATAGTCGCCACGGTCAAACGGGCAAACCCAGTGAGCGGCCAATGTTATTAGTATTTTCTCCCTTTTCCGAGCATTTTACTATTTCAATTTTAATTGCCATGGTGATGGCTTTCCTTTTCTTCACAGCAGTGCCATCAAAAATATCACCAATACACTTGGGAGACATAGTAATGTCTATAAAGAGCAAACACGAGCAAAGCCAGAGAGCAGATGAGGACAATAACAATATGGCGTCCAAGAGTAAACTGAGCGATGGTTCTTCTTCTCGGTCTAATATCGTGTAACAATGTATTCTTTCGCGACTCTCAACACCTATTTCACATGAAGATCATATTTACAGCTATGTATTTGGTAATTTTGTAAATGAATCTAATTATTTCAAATAACCAAATATATAAACAAATAAATAAATTAAACTGTTAACTTAATATATACGTATACTGTACAACAATGCCACTGACAACGTATTTGTCTGCCATGCTCAACAAATTGTTCCGCATAAAATTATATTTACGGCTATGTGTTAGGTAATTTTATGAATAAATTCAATCTTCTTTTTCTTCCTTCGACCTTATTAATCCCACTGAATAGCAGGGTCGGCCGCTCGAGTCAACTTCCTCCACTTGTTCCTATCCCTTGCATCTCCCTCCTCCAATCCAACTTCAACCATTTCCCTCCCCACCACATCCATCCATCTGATCCACTGGCACTCCACACTCCTTCTCCCTATCACTGGCATGTTCTTAGCTCTCCTGATTGGTTCCTCCTCCCCTCTTCTTACTACATGGCCATAGTATCTCAGACAAGCTTTCCTAGCCTTCTCTATGACATTACAAATTCCACAAATTGAATATATTGAATAAATTCAATATAATCCTTCAAATAACCAAATACATAAACAAATAAATAAATAATGCCATTAAATTCATATATATGAATACAGCAGTGCTGCTAGCTGTATATTTGTACGCCATGCTCACAAACTGTTCAGTGCGCGAGGTTTGAATTTACGACACAAGCCAGGTAGGTCGAGAAATTGATTTATAAATAATTCATGTCGTAATGGCAGAACATAGTTAGTCAGTGACAGCATAAACTTGGGACCCTCTGTACTAGAGGGTAATTGCTTTTTTCAGAAGTATAAAATAATCAAAATAGTTACTAAAGTGTACTCCTATACTCAAAGGTATATGCATTTAAGTATGATTTATGTGCATCCTCAGTCAACTAGCTTCATCTTATGTGTTCACCCAAATTTGGGGACTATTTGTGACATAAAACAGTGCACATTTGCTACGGGGCTGTGGCAGCTCATTCGAAGAGAAGTTGGAAAGCGACTAACAATCGGCCCTCAATTAATTCTGGTGCAGTCCTTAGCATTTAATGTAGTAAATCTACTCAACCCTCGATTTAACGGACTAATGGAAAAAAAAAAAAAAAAAAAACCCACACACACACAACTTTGGTTTGTAAAAATCTGATAGTCCGTTGTTTCCGAACAGGGGTCTGTAGAGGCAACAATTACATCATGAAGAGACGAAAAACTATACTATTAATTAGGCACTACACTTAGCACAGCATTTAGTGTGACAATGTACTATACCTGTACATTGTAAATATAATAAATTCAACATTTTTACTTCTGTGGGGGGAGAGAGAGAGAGAGAGAGAGAGAGAGGGAGAGAGAGAGAGAGAGAGAGAGAGAGAGAGAATTATATTCGATTATCCGTAACTATACCCACTAATGTTGTTTTTAATGTTCCTTATAGAAAACGGGGCTATATTATCAATATCATTTAAATGATTATTGTCTTTATTATTATAATTGAGACACACAGCATACATTAGCCTGATGCATTTTTTTTATTTCTAATTCTCTCTCTCTCTGTCTCACACATATAATTACTTTTTTTTTATTATTATTATTCTGATACACTTAGCTGATGGTAGGAAAAAGTGCTTTTAAACTCTCTCTCTTGAAGGTGTGGCTCTTGTCCAATGTTGTTACAACTAAAAAAATACTAAATCTGCTGCTCCAAATTTTATCTGTTAAATTGAGGTTTGAGTGTACTATATTATTAAGCAAAAACACACTTTCTATGCTTTCATGTATCTTCTCCACTTTACAATTTAAAAGATTTGTAAGAAAGCAAAAAATACTGAAAACTCTCTTGTCTTTCAACTTAGAATTAAATTTAATTACAAGGTAATAGTAATATTTAAAGATGTAAATATCAAGTCTGTATATGTGTATATGTCACATACATATACACATGCCTCATTCCCCCTTTAAAGGGGGGTGGCCCAGCCAAGAAACGAGCATTCACCATGATCCACACATACCTCAACCACTCCTCTCTTCTTCATTTCAATTCAAGAAAATACTTCAGTATGGTAAGGTGGGCCACTGGTAGTACAGTATGTCATTGATCCACTGGTAGCTCAGCTTGCCATGTGAGAAAAATATTATCAGGGATGCACAATATGCAGCCCTCAATTAACTGTTGCAGCTCTCGATACCCAAAACGTTGTACATTGCTGCATGAAATTGATCTCTATATGCAAAAGCATAATCCCCTTATAAGGAAGGCTGGCTGAGGCAGAGCCAAGGAAAAAAAAAAAAATGACATTTGTGGGAGAAAATACAAAGGAGAAAATTCCCAGTCCCCTAGCTCTGTCCCATTAGCTTACTTCTACTAACACACAGGGAAACACTGAGGAGGTTTTCTTGCTGCCATCAGGGGGGCCCTAATCCCCTTTGTAAGGGGGGAACACATCAGAGCATTTACAAGATGACCTACCATTCAGCAAATTCTAACAATTTAACATTTTAGGGGTTATAGGTTGCCACACTTTCCCCCACTACCACTCTGCTTGGGTCAAGCTCATTATATGTGGGGTGCAGCTCACCTTATATATTTATGCGACGTTGAGCGTTACAATTAGTCCCCATTTAAATGGTGGTGGACACAGATATGTTGGAGTTAGGGGATAAAGGTTTGATGCCCTTCCTGTTTTCCCACAATGGGATCAGACCTGTGTTAATCACTTCCTGTCTTGCGCTATCTACCACTAAGCTACCAATGGCAATGTACAACTACATATGTGCTTTGGTCACTGGTACATATTAGTGTACAATGAGTCAGTACAGTACCTGATACAGAATCTGGAACAAGCAATTTTCAACATAAAAAATGAACACATACAGTAAAAATACACCAGCTTTAGGTACATATATAATAATTAAGTTCATGAACGTTAATATAGAGGGCATATTCAACTGGTTAACAGATTTATACTACATTAATCTTTACCCTGGGGGTAAATCCTGTAGGAGGTGACTGTATCCTTTCCCTAACCTTGTTTTTTTGCACAAAACAACTGACAGCAAAGATGGATTATGGTAAGGAAATGAAACTAATTCTAGTTCATTTATACAAAAGAAATGACAGCAAGAGCAGAAGTGGGAATGGTTAAGAAATGAAGCTCTATCTCTAGTTCACTTACACAACAGACCTGACAACAAGCATGGGAATGGTTGGGAAATGAAGTTCTACCTCTCGCGTCTTTATTACGGACATAATCACAGTTTGCTTCTGAATATGGTGTCACGTATTAAAATAATGATGTCATTGGTCATGAAATATAACATATAGTGCATATTTCCATTTATAAGCTGTAACACAGAATAAAAACAATACTAAACTAATTTAAATGAATGCGATAATTACAAAGAACTTAATAAATGCTCATTGGTTATACCTATGACAGAAGAGAGAGAAATGACATATTGATCATGAACTTCAATGGTATATCTTATGTCTACACCAACTAAATACAGTTATATAATTAATAAATTTAAGGCATTTAATTACTGTTACCTGGGCTTAAACATAAAAGTAAGAAATTTTGATCATACAGACATATATATGAAATTGCCGCAATATCTCTTGTAAGGGAGTGACTGAGTCACAGCACACAAATTCACCAGAAGCTAATATCCTCTGATTACTCCTTAACTCCTTGGGGATGAAGGGTTGCAACACTTCTCCCTCCTATCACCCTGCTTGGATCTTCCACAGGGTAAGCAAGGCAAGGCTCTTTTGCCATGAGGCATATTAAAACCTGTAAGACTTAATGAATTCTTCAACCCTTTCCAGAAGCACCAATGAATACTCTAAGCTTATGCAGATGACCAAAGATATATAACTAAACAGTGGTTGATATGATTATACAAGTTCCCTGTAAAGGTACGGAAGCCAAAGACAATAATTAAATGGCAGTAAACGCAGAAGGAATATCTAAGATTCTAAGCTATGTAACAGAAGATACTTGGTGGGTGAACCAGCTGGGAAAAAAAAATATCACAACAAATGAAACTGCAGTTCCTTACATGGAAGAAGAATTATGGTATTGCAATCAAATGGTCATACATACAAAGTCTGAAATTAAAATTTGAACAAGGTGACTTAAAATGTTTCTGATTCAGCTTTAGAACACTTTTTTCTTTGTGTGCTTTTTGAATACAATTAAAACAACAGCAGACAAGGCATCCATCCAAAGTGGCATGAACTGTGACACCAGTGGACAAAGTGAATTCAATGTACTTCAGATTCAACTTTTGAATACTTTTTTCTTTGTACGATTTTGAACATGATTATAACAAAAAAAATTACTGACAAGTTACTCGACACTGAACTAATGTACCTTGTTTAACTTTGCAAGGTGTCTGTACAAGGTGGCATGAACTGTGGTAAAATTTTTTCTTTGTGCGATTTTTGAACATGATTATAAGAACATCAAAAACATTACTGATGAGTTACTCATCATTAAATTGGTGTACCTTGTTTACCCTTGCAAGGTGTCCATCCAAGGTGGCATGAACTGTGGCAACACTGTCCTGACCATTAACGTTAAAAGTGCCTTGTCGAATCATGGTATGGGATCGATTCGAGGATGTTTTGGAAGACTCTTCACCATCGGGTGCTTCTCGAGCGTTACCTTTGCTGTCATCAGGTGATTCTACAGAGTTATCATCAACCTGTAAAACACATATTATATACTTTATTCATTCTTCATACATATACAAAGGCTGCAATACTCCTTGAAGGGGGTGGCCAAGTCAAAGCACACACATTCACCAGAAGCCAAACATCCTTCAGTTACTTCTCTCGGTAATCATTCTTGAACATTATGAAATATTAAAAACATATAATATCTGACCAATATTAGGCTAAATGGTGATAAACATGACCGCCACTCGTATATTTGTATATACCTGTAAGCATATTTGAAATCTCATTGACATCAGACTAGCCTGTGGTCAACGTGACTGCCACTCACATGTTTAAGAATAAATATACTTGAGTACCAGTTGAGTTCAAAGAGTCTTCAACAATCTATGCATGGACAAGCACTACAAATGCTGATAGCCATACCTGTCCACTTTTCACGAGCAGAGGCTCCTGGTTCAGCATGTTATTGACTTCCCACTGGCGACTAAAATGCGAAGATAACAAGGACTCCAAAAGCTCTAAATTTTCTATAATCTGTGAAATACATGGTAATCTTATGTTTCTTTCTATCAAGGTAGAACAATACAGAAATGGATATTAAAAATTTGAACTGATTTAAAAAAAAATATAAACTGAACCTTTCATGAAACACATAGTACTTGATAAAAAAATATATAATGTATATATATTTTACAAAATATAACTAACGAGTAAAGTAAAAATCTTTATGTTCAATCTCTGTAAATAAATGAGCATACTAGATGGCATGTGCAGAAGAGGGATGTGGGGAATGTTGGGAAAAGGATGCTGTGAATAGACTTGTTAGGCAGGAGAGGGAGAGGTAGGCCTAAGAGGAGGTGTAAGGATGGGTGTGTGGCATGATGGAGGAGGTTGCAGGGGATAGGGTGACCCCCGATGGGAGAAGCAAAAAGAATTTGATGATGATGATGATGATGACTATTTATTCTAACTTGTAATGCATAAATCCCTTGTAGTCCACCACATTTACCTTATCTAATGTATTCCAATCCAAACGTTTCCAGCTGACAGTGTCATAAGAAAACTAATGGTATTTTTCTTGGTAGCTGATAAAGAGTATACTGGTAATGTAATAAAAGCAACTTCACTGTAAATCCTCCAAGGGTTCCATGTAAATTCCATCCCGAAAATTTCTCCCAACCAGATCCCAAGTAATTCATAGCACCCCTCTATGCCGGATACTGGTGTCATTATATATATATATATATATATATATATATATATATATATATATATATATATATATATATATATATATATATATATATATATATATAAATTATTATTTTATTTTATGGGTATATGCAAAAATATTAAAATATAAAAAAAAAATTCTCAGTATTTTCATTTTTTTTTTTGAAAGAAACATATTTCATTATCTAATTGATAAAAAAATTTATTTCCCAGCCTACGAATAATAAAACAGTAAAAAACGAGTAAAAGACATAAATTTAGATAGATAGATAGATAGATACGTTTATTGACCACCTCTTTTGAAAAGTACAATATAATCTTTACAAAAGGAATATTTGGTCCAAATTACAATGAATAAATACAATAGATTTTGTACAATCATCAAATAAGTAAATGAAGTTTGAATTAATATACATTGTACTAATAACTGAATGATATACGTACGTGCATTATAACTCACAGTATTGCATCATGCGAAATAGTGTTCGATAGCGTACAATGTATTGGGGTCGCAGCTACGTGAGCTAGCATATATATTTATATTTCCAGTAGTTTCATGATTTTATTGATAAAAAAACGTATTTATTAGCCTAAGAATAATAAAACAGTAAAAAATAGTAAAAAACATAAATACTAACAGTATTGCAACATGTAAAATACGATACCGCTATCAGCGTTTCAGACTAAGACTCGTTCAGTCTAACTCACGTGTGCGCCATTCACGTTGTGCTTATTAGACGTTTTGCTTGTGTTCGATAGCGTACAATGTATTGGGGTCGCAGCTACGTGAGCTAGCAGATATATTTATATTTCCAGTAGTTTCATGATTTTATTGATAAAAAAAACGTATTTCTTAGCCTAAGAATAATAAGAGTAAAAAATAGTAAAAAACATAAATACTAACAGTATTGCAACATGTAAAATACGATACCGCTATCAGCGTTTCGGACAAAGGCTTCCACCATCTTCCATTGTCTCGCCTCACTCGTGTGTGCCGTTCACGTTGTGCTTATTATTATTAATATGTTTTGCTTGTGATTTTTTTACTCGCATATTTTAACCTTTGCAATGCCTCCCAAGCATTCTTCATCTTCTAAGGCTTCTTGTAGTGAGCCTACGCGGCAAAGGAAAATGTTAACCATTGTAGATAAAGTGAAACTCTTAGATATGTTGAAAGAAGGAAAAGAGTTTGTGGATGTCGGCCGCTATTTTATGTAAACGTAAAAAATATTGTAAAATACTGTACCTATGTATGTCACATCATCATCACCTCATTCATGGTAAGTTTTCCTATCACTTTCATAAAAAATTACGTTGCTTGCTGTTATTTAAAATGTAAAGGGTGTTTTTTTAACAGTACAGGGAGGGTTTATACAGTGTAAATGTAAAAATAAATTAAAATATCTATGTACATATAGGCTGATCCTACTCCGTGGTTTTCCTGGTTTGCGCCGGGTCCCGGAACCGAACTACCGCGATAAGGGGGGGAACACTGTGTGTGTATATATATATATATATATATATATATATATATATATATATATATATATATATATATATATATATATATATCCCTCATTTATCGCAGGGGTTTTGTTTCGGGACCACCCGCGAAAGGTGAAAATCCGCGAAGTAGCAGCACCATATTTATTACAGGTATTTTACATTTATTTTTACTTTTACTGAATAAACCCGCCCTGCACTATTAACAACTCATCCTTTACTTTAGTAATAACAGCGCGCAAGTGTAAATTTATATGAGTGTGACAGGTAAGTTTACCATAAATAACAGCTCGCAAGCGTAAAGCTATATGAACGTGATAGGTAAGCTTACCGTGAATGACGTGATGATGATGTTTACATACTGCACAGCCAATGGTGGCCGACAGCCGAGAAACTTCTTCCTTCCTTCAGCATATCTAACAGTTTTACCTTATCTGCCATCGTCAACATCTGCCGCTTAGGTTCTCTACCAGAAGCCTTAGAAGGTATTGCAAGGGTTGAAATTAATCAATAGCTTCACATAAAACACAAGCACAATGTATTAAGAGGCACAACGAGACAGGCGCACACATGAGTAACTGAATGGGTGAGGCGAGACAATGGAAGATGCTGGGAGAATCAAGCTTCAATCAAAAAGCCAATCAGACCCCAGTATACAGAACACAATTCTGTGATTCGTCGTCTCCCACCCATCAGCCAATAGCATCCTGTGTACTATCTCACGTAGATGCGACCCTTTTCGTTTTCCAAGATGCCGATACCTGGTATCGTAATTTATATAGTGCAGAGTACATGTTTAAGTTTATGTTTTTTACTATTTTTTACTGTTTCATTATTCTCAGGCTAGGAAATACTATTTTTTTTATCAATACAATAATGAAAATACTGGAAATTCTAATATGTACTATCTCATGTAGGTGCGTCCCTTTTCGTTTTCCAAGATGCCGATACTGGTATCGTATTTTATATGGTGCAACGTTACTTGTTTAAATTTATGTTTTTAACTATTTTTTTACTGCTTTACTATTCTTAGGCTAGGAAATACTTTTTTTTATCAACAAAATAATGAAAATACAGGAAATTTTAACATGTACTATCTCACGTAGGTGTGACCCTTTGCGTTTTCTGAAACGCCAATACCGGTATCGTATTTTATATGATGCAATACAGTGAGTTACATGTTTAAATTTATGTTTTTTACTGTTTTATTATTCTTAGGCTAGGAAATACTTTTTTTCATCAACAAACTAATGAAAATACTGGAAATTTGAATATTTCCACATATCGTGGATTCCTGTGTTATACCCAGAAAATCTGAGATATAAAATACATATGCTTGCCGAAAAAATCCGCGAAGCACTGAATTCGCAGAAGGTGAATCACGGTATAGCGAGGGATTACTGTGTATATATATATATATATATATATATATATATATATATATATATATATATATATATATATATATATATATATATATATATATATATATATACACATGTTGCAGGACAGTGTCGAAAGACAAGTGTCAAAAGAACCTAACCTAATCAAACCTAACCTTTCGACATTCTGGGGAGAAATTTCGTGGGGTGGAATTTTCAGGTTGGATATTACAAGTCACCCCTCAAGGAGGACAGTGGTAACCTCATTATTCAACAGCTCTATGGAAAGGCTTGAGGGACTAGCAAGACAGAAGGGGCTATGAAATTGCTTAAGGGAATGACAGGACAGAATGGTTGGTTATAAAATAGTTTAAGGGAATGGCAGGACAGAATGGGTTAAGATACAATTTGCTGGAATGGTAGGAAAGAAGAGTTATGGAATAGTTTGAAGGAATTGCAGGACAGAACAGGTTATAGTTTGAGCTTATATCAAGATAGAATGGATTAAGAAATACTGCTTAAGGGACAGGGAGCACAAAATGGGTTATGAAATAGTGTGTGAGAATGGCATGACAAAAAGTTACAAAATAATTTGATGGAATGAAATACAAAATAGATTTAGGGAATGGCAGGAGAGAATGGGTTGATATAGTTTGAAGAATTGCAAAAAAAATGAGTTATGAAATAGTTTGAGGGAATGGGTTATAAAAATATGAGGGAATGGTAAAACAAAATGGGTTAGGAAATAGTTTGATGGAATAGCAGGACAGAATGGACTATGAAATATGTTAAAGGAATGGCAGGAAAGAATGAGTTATGAAACAGTCTGAGGGAATGGCAGGACAGATCGAGTTATGAAATAGTTAGAGGGAATGGCAGGACAGATTGAGTAATGAAAGAAATTTAGGGAATGGTCCTACAGAATGGGTTAAGGATCAGTTTGATGGGATGGCAGGAGAGAACGGGTTATGGAATAGTCTGAGGGAATGGCAAGACAAAATGGGTTACAAAATAGTTTGAAGGAATGGATGGACAGAGTTACGAAATCTTTTGAGGGAATGGTGGTACGGAATAGGTAATCAACTATTATGAGAGAATGGCAGAATAGAATGGGTTATGGAACAATTTAAGGGAATGGCAGGACAGAATGGGTTATGAAATAGCTGAAGAACTGGCGAAACAAAATATATCATGAAATAGTTTGAGGGAATGGCCGGGTAGAATAGCTTATGAAATTATTTGAGGGAATGGCGAGATGGACTGGGCTATGCAATACTGCAATTAAGAGGGAATGGCAGGAGAGAATAGGTTAACAAATGAGTAAAGAAAAAATGGGTTATGAAAGAGTATTATTGAATGGCAGGAGAGAATGGGCTATGAAATAATATTGAATGGTCTAAAAAAACGGGTTATGAAATAGGGTATAGTTTGAATTAATGGCCGGAAAGAATGGGTTATGAAGTACTGTATTTTGAGGGAATGACATGACGAAAAGGGTTATAAATAAGTTTGAGGGAATGGCAATACAGAATGTGTTATGAAAAAGTTTGAGGGAATGACTAAACAGAATGTGTTATGAAAAAGTTTGAGGGAATGGCAAGGCAAAATATGTTCTGAAACAGCTTGTGGGGGCAGGACAGAATGGGTTATTATGTACTGCACTTTGAGGATATGGCAGGACAAAAAGGTAATGAAATAGATTGAGGGAATGGCAGGAGATAATTGGTTATGAAATGGTATGAGGGAATGGTAGGACAGAATGGCCTGTGAAAGTGTGAGAGAGGAGTAGGACAGATTGGGCGATGATATTGTTTTGGGGAAAGGAAGAACAAAATAGTTTATGAAACAGTTTGAGGGAATACAAAAAATAAAGTGTTGTGAAACTGTTTGAGGATATAGCAGTACAAAATGGGTTATAAACTAGTTTGAATGAAAGGCTGTAAAATAGTTTGTGTGAATGGATGAAGAAAATGGTATGTGAAATATTTTGAGTAAAAGTACAACAGAATGAGTTATGACATAGTTTGAGGGGCTGCCAAGGTAGAATAGGTCAAGAAATAGTTTGAGAGAATGGGTTATGAAATAGTTTGAGGGAGGGCAGGACAGAATGGGTAATGAAACAGCATTAGTGAATGGCATGACAGAATGAGTTATGAAACAGTTTCATGGAATGACAGTAGAGAATGGGGTATGATATAGCTTGAGGGAATGGCAGGACAATATAACTTACAAAATAGTTTGAGGGAATGGCAATGCAGTATGGGTTATGAAATGCTTTGAGGGAATGGCGGCACAGAGTGAGTTAGGGAATACTTTGAGGGAATGGCAGGACAGAATACTTTTTGAAATCGTTTCAGGGAATGGCAGGACAGAATACGTTGGTCTGAAAGGATGGGTTATGAAATAAGGAGAAAATGGCAAGAAAGAATGCATCATGAAATAGCTTGAATGAATGGCTGGACAGAATGGGTTATGAAATACTGTATGTCGAGGGAATGGCATGACAAAAAGGGCTATAATATAGTTTGAGGGAATGACATAGCAGAATGGGTAATGAAAAAGTTTAAGGGCATGGCAAGACAAAATATGTTATGAAATAGCTTGAGGCAACGGTAGGACAGAATGGGTTATTAAGTATTGTACTTTGAGGGAATGGTTGGACAAAAAGGGTTATGAAATAGTTTGCATGAATGGCAGGACAGAATGGGTTATGAAATGTTTTGAGGGAATGATGGGACAGAATGGACTATGAAATAGTTTGAGAGACTGATAGGAAAGAACGGACTATGAAACAGATGGAAGTAATGATAGAACATATTGGGTTATGAAATAAATTGAGGGAATGGAAGGACAGAATTGGTTATGAAACAGCTTGAGGGAATTGTTTTAAAGAATGGGTTATGGAATAGCTTAAGGGAATGACAGGACAGAATGGACTATGAAATAGTTTGAATAAATGCAGGACATAATGGGATGTATGAGGGAATGGCAGGAAGAATGGGTTATGATAAAGTATGAGGGAAAGGCAAGCCAGAAGGGGTTATGAATTAGTTTGATAGAATGGTAAGAAAGAATGGGTTATGAAAGTGAGAGGGAATGGCAGGACAGAGAGTGTTATGAAACAGTTTGAGGGAATGGTAGGACAAAATGGGTTATGAAATACTAGTTAAAGGGAAATGGCAGGTCAGGAAGGGTTATGAACTGGTTTAAGGGAAAGGCAGGATGGAATGGGTTATGAAACAGTGTGAGGGGTTGGCATGGCAAAATGGTTTACGAAGCCACATTACATATAAGGGAAGGTTATCATGCATAAAATGTTCTCCCCATTCAAGTGCTTCATCACCCAATTAACTCTAATTTTTAGTCATTTACCTTCAGGTGACACAGAAGCAATTATAAGGGATGCTGTCTATGGCACTTAATCAAATGGACTTAAAGTCACCTACTACAGCATGAACAGAAAAAGCCTTAGAACAGAACCTTACTGATCTTTTATTATTAAAAATCTATAATACATGTACTTTGAAATCAAACTGAACAAGATTTAGCTTGCTATAATACATTCATACACCCATAATATAACATTATTAACCACAGATGAAGCTTTCCATTATATTAACCACAGAATGAAGCTTTCCATTAAAACAAACAACTGAGGCCTTTTCAGCAGAACTTCACAAATCTTTTAGGTGAGAAATAAATATAATCACTATAAAATCATACTGAACAAACTTTAGCTCTCTATAAGACATTAAACTGATATTTTATCATTATATATTAACCATAGAGAAGTCTGTTTGAAAGCCATTCAAAAAGGAAGCTTCTACTAATATGTCATACTGCAAAAGCGTTTAAAAAAAAAAATTACTTCACTGGCAATTAAGATAAATTGCGGAAAAAAAAGTAATGTTGTCCATCTCATAATGATATACTTTTTTGAAATCCTGAGAGAATTCATCATTCAAAAAGGGAATATTTCCATATACGTTTTTGAATATTACAAAATTCATCACTCAATAAGAGAATATTTATATACTTTTATGAGAATTCCTAAGAGCATTCAGTATGAAAATATTTAAATACAGTATAAGGTTTTGAACATTTCTTGGGGAAGTTATCGTTCAATAAGAGACTATTTCAATACACGTTTCTGAATATTACCTTGAGACTACATCATTCAATAACAGAGTACAGTATATCAAAATGACTGATATACATTTCTGCATATCCACGAGAGAATTAATAATTCACTGAAAAAATATTACAATATACGTTTTTTAAATATTCCTGGAAGCATTCGTCATTAAATTAAAAAATAATTCAAAATGACGGATAAACATTTTTGAATATCCTGAGAGAAATAATAATTCAATAAGAGTATGTTATAAAATGACTTACATACGTTTTGTAATACATGTATTCCATGAGAGAATTCATAGTTCAGTAAGAGAATATTTCGTAATGACTGATATACATTTTTCAATATTTCTGAAAAAATCATAGTTCAATAAGAGAATACTTCGAAATGACAGATATAAATTTTTTAATATTTCTGAGAATTCATAGTTCACTAAGAAAATATTTCAATATAAGAGATAAACAATTTTGAATATTCCTGAGATAATTAATTAGTCAATAAAAAATTATTTTAAAATGACTGAAATTGCAATGTCAGCTGTCATCAGATTCTTAGCAGAATTTAACATAATTGAATTAATGTACTTGCTTGGAGATTTTGACCTGCTATTGTATTTTCGAGTGACAACATAGATAGGCCTAGAAAACGAGGTTCTACGCAGGAGTGCTTTCTAAAAGAAGCAATTTTACATCAAAACAATTGGTATTTTTTAATTAATATGTAAAAAAATCTTAGGAGTCATTAAAAGAAAGCATAGTATATTTTGTTTGGCAATGCATCACCACTAAAATCAATACAGAGGTAACACATAAAACTAAACTTTCAGGTACAAAATATAATGTGTAAATTATATTGTTACTAATGGTTTGTCTTGAAGCACATTACATAAAAATCTCTACAAAAGGAATTGATTACCCATTTGCATTTCAGTATTTCAATATATATCATACAAATGTATAAGCTGTGTGGCGTAGCTAGAATTTTAATATTTCATTAGAAATTTTATACAGACGTATAAACTGCATAGCCTAACTATAATTTTTATATTTTATAGTCATTCCATATAGATGTATAAATTGATTAGCAATGCTAGAATTCTAAATTTCAATAGTTTATATCATACAAATGTATAAACTGCATAGCATAGCTAGAATTTATATACTGTATTTCAAAAGTTACTTCATACAGATGTATAAATTGAAAAGCATAGCTAGAATTCATATATGTCAATAGTTATTTATAAACCACATAGCATTGCTAGAGTTTCTATATTTACATAGTTATGTAGAAGTATATCATTACTTAATGGACAAGAATCACTGAATAAAGGCAGTCAAACTAATGAACTAATGACTAAATGTAGAAACTATGAAAGCGAAAGTTAAATTTGATGTAGAAACGATACCAGCACAGGTTCTTCTGATTCGAAAGACCAGACTTTCATACAGCGACCTATATGAGCTTCAAGAAGGGCACAAAGAATTTCCATTTCATTCACTGGCTGTGTATAAAATATGGCAAATCTTAATAGTCAAGAAAATTTTCGGATCTTGTAAGGATGAGTAACCCCCAGACTCCATGTAAATTTAAAAAACCCTGTATATTGCTAGGCTAGGTTAGAAAAATCGGTAATAATCCATAAGTAAAATTTTCAGATCTTGCTAACATGTGTAACCCCCAGAACCTAATGTAAAGTTAAATACCCTCAAAATCTGATAGCTTAGGTTACGTTAGCCAACTTATCTTGTAAATAAGAATAACCCTAGAGCACCCAAGAGTTCCTCTTCTTTACAAGATCCAAATTTCCAGTTCCTCATAACTTATCCCAATTCAGGATGAGAACAATTATAAATGATTCAATACCAAGCCTGCATTCCCTGCGAATGATAGTAGCCCTCGGAAAGGGATAGGGGAATGAAGAGTTGGCAATCAATTTTACCCTGATTTTCTTTCTTCCTGTCATAAAAGAACTGACAGATGAAGAGAGGATGCACAGGTTTTGACAAGAGGCCCACTACTTATTTTTTTTTTTCATGAAAGGAACTGACAGAAGATGTGAGGATGTACAGATTATGTCAAAGCCTTGGTGCCTCCATTTTCTTCCTGTTGAGACCACCTTGCTGGCTTGAGTGGGATATATATTTGAACTGCAAATAAATCTGCTTAAAAATGAATGGCCCTTCTTATTTGTCTGCCTATATGATTTTGTTTGTTTGTCACTTTAAATCCCTAATCGAGTGAGGGTGGACATACACAGGTTGGAGATGGAGAATTAAGGCTGAATGCCCTGCCTTATGCCTCACAGTAGGTCTGACCTCAGGTCTGTCACCTCCCGAGTCGAGAGTTTTAGCCTATACGATACTGCATAAAAAACAAACGCATCTATTTATACCCTAATTTCCACTTCAGTACGGAGTAATGTCAGTGCCTGGGAACGGTGCAAGTGGGAGAAAAGGTGCCACGCAATATCTTCTGCATCACACTGCTGCATGCAAAAATTTAACATCTTTCTTACCTACACTGCTTTCAAATCATTCAATGATTTCATAGAGCAAACACACAATGACATATCAAATACACATTAGTAACATTATGTGCTATTAAATCGTCAAAAGTACCAAAGGGCATATAAAAAAACCATATGGAAATGTTAAATACACTTGGTAATATTAAGTGATATTAATTCTTCAAAATGCCTATAGTTTCCTATATGCATAAAGAGTTACAAGTATAGATTCACTAAAACTAAACACAAAAAACATAATACAGTACTGTATTGCTAATATATTTATATTTTTCTTTTTTACATGAAGTTTCAATTGAGTGAAGACATTCTACTTCCAAATTGGAATGATAGTAAATAATAATATGATGAATTTTTATAATGATATGTGCAGAAATAAATGCTGTTGTAAAGGAAATCATTGTTTCCAATGCTTAATTAATAAATTCTTTAAGTATATAAGACAATACCAAACAAACTGACTTGATACCACAATAATACAGTCTGTAACAATGGTTTACAGTAGGTAATAAGAAGAGTTTACGTCCCATACCTCCAACCAGTTAAGAAAATATATATATATATATATATATATATATATATATATATATATATATATATATATATATATATATATATATATATATATATATATATATATATACAGGAGGTCCTCATATAATGTCATTCGACTTACGTCGTTTTGCCTTTACGACAATGGCCAAAAAATAAAATTGATTATTTATAATTAATTTTTCAACCTACTTGCCTGGAGTGGTAAATTCAAACCGCGTGCCAAAATAGTTTGTAAGAGTGGCGGAGGAATGCACAGATAGCAGCACTGCTGTATTTATATTTATCAAGCTAATGGCGTAATTTATTTATTTAATTATATAGTTATAATGAAGGATTATATTGAAATAAAAAAACTAAACAAACACAGCGCTGTAAATTCAATTTTATTCTAAATACATACGAATACAAATATAGCAAACTCAGCTGTATTCGTATTTATCAAGTTAATGGCTTTATTTATTTATATGTATATATATTTGGTTACATTGAAGAATTATATTGAATTTAAAAAAAATACCAAACACATAGCTGTAAATAAAATTTTATTCAAAATAGTTTGGTGACTGTAGTGTAAGAATACGATGTCATGCGGCATTAGAAGCCGGAGAAGAAACACCACTCAGTATATTCCCGCCTACCACATTGTGTCTAGTGCTTTTGTCTGGTTACTCATTGTGTTCGCTCGTTACTGATTTTCCTATGCCTCCCAAGCAAGTTAGTGTTAGTTCTGATGGTAGTGCCACTAAGAAAAGAAAACCCATCACTATGGAAATCAAAACTTAAGTGGTAAACCGTGCTGAAAAGGGAGAATCTACGAACATAGGCCGCAATCTCGGATTAGCTCGTACGACTGTGACCACGATCAATTAAGACAAAGATTGCATCCATGACCACGTGAAAGGTTCGACCCTATGATGTCCACAGTGATCACAAGGCATTGTAGTGGTCTTATGTTAGAGATAGAGAATTTGTTAGTGCTTTGCCTTGAACATCAAAATCGATGGCATATCCCAATAAGCCTTATGCTTATACAGCAAAAAGCTAAAATGTTGTTCGAAGACTTGAAAAGAGAAAAGGGGGAAGGCAGTGCAGGTGAGGAGTTTATTGCGTGTAAAGGGTAGTTTAATCGTTTTAAGGCTCAGGCTAATTTACATAATATAAGAGTGTAAGGGGAAGATGCTAGTGATGATGAGGAAGTAGCAAAATTGTTTCCAATAGCTTTGGCTGAGATAATAAGGAAGGGGGGTTCCCGTGCATAAAAAGGTGTTCAACCTCGATGAGACTGGCTTATTCTGGAAGCGTATAGCTAGTCATATGTACATTGCAAAGGAGGAGAAGACAGCACCAGGCCATAAAGCCAGCAAGGAGAGATTGACTTTGCTTTTGGGGGCTAATGCTGCTGGAGACTCTATGCTGAACCATTTGTTGGTTTAGTTGACAGAAAACCAAAGGGCACTCAAGGACATTTGGAAGGGTCAATTACCAGTCAACTGGAAGTCAAACAAGAAGGCTTGGATAACCCTTCAAATATTCGAGGAATGGTTCAGCAACCATTTTATCACAAAAGCAGAGAGTATTGTTTCAAAGGGTCTGCCCTTTACGATTTTGCTAATCCTGGACAAGGCCCCCGTCACCCTGCCCATTTGGACTACTTTTATCCCAATGTAAAGGTGGTTTAACTTCCATCGAATACCAATTCCCATTTGCAGCCAATGGATCAGGGGGTCATTGCCTCTTTCAAAACCTACTATCTCAAAAGAACAATCGCTATGGCTCTCAGGGCAACGGAGTAGAATAAGAACCGGACTCTCAAGGACCTCTGGATGTTGTACAATATTCTTCATGCTGTGAAGCATATGTGATGCTTGGGAGAAAGTGATGCAAACAAATCTGAATGGGGTATGGAAGAATTCATGACCCTATTTAGTGAATGATTTTCGAGGCTTTGAGGAGACCGTTGAGGATGTAATGAAGAACGTAGTTGTCATGATTAGAGAGCTCGAGTTGGAGCTGCAGGTTGATGATGTAAAAGAGCTCCTGGAAAATTATGGCTAGGAGTATTCTACAGAGGGCCTCATTCAACCGGAGAAGCAGATGATTGAAGAGGAGGAAGAACTACAAAGCCCAGAGCCCAAGGGATTCATGACAAAGGAATTGGAAGAAGCGTTTGCCTTGGCAGAGCAAAGCTTAAGGCTCAAGACTCCAATGTTGCCAGGTACAATAAGGTTAAGAGAGGGATCAATGACCTCCTGAGGTGTTACAAAGAAATATATGAGAAGAAGAGAGCATCCTTTCAGACGAGCCTTGACCAATTCTTCGTGAAGGTAGAACGCCCACCAAAAGATCTTGCACCCTCTACCTCAGGTGCCTCCACCTCTATAGACTTACCTGCCCCATTTTGTTCTTTCGCCTCTCCAGACTTACCTGCCCCAGTCTACTCAGCACCTGCCTCTCCAGCTTCCACCTCTCAATAAGCCAGTCTTTCCCTCCCTATCCAAGCGCACCACATGAGTACAGTAAAAGTAAGCAATACAGTACCTACAGTTTTGTTATAGCATAATATCTTTATGATTATTAGTGTGGTTTAATATCTTCAACGAGAACTTAGTTTATTGTTGTGTAATATTTTTAAGCTTTTAAGTGCTTTATTATCTTACAATGAGAACTTATTTTGTTGTAGTGTAATATTTTTATATTTATAAGTGTTTTTTATAATGTTACAATGAGAACTTACAATAAAGTACAGGTACTGTATTTTTTTTCTATAGATTATGTATTTTATGTTCTTTTGCCTCTCCAGACTCACCTGCTCCAGTCTCCTCAGCAGCAGCCTCACCAGGTTCCTTCTAATAAGCCAGTCTCTCCTTCCTTATGCAAGCACACCACATGAGTACAATAAAAGTAAGCAATACAGTACCTACAGTTTTGTTTTAGTGTAATATTTTTAACTTTATAAGTGTGCTTTATTATCTTACAAAGAGAACTTATTTTGTAGTGGTGTAATATTTCTATGTATATAAGTGTGTTTATAATCTTAAATTGAGAACTTATAAAACAGTACAGCACAGTATTTTTTTCTACAGTTTATGTATTGCGTGGTCTTTTGCTGGTCCAGACTCTCCTGCCCCAGTCTCCTCAGCACCTGCCTCCACAGGTTCCTCCTGATAAGCCAGTCTCTCCCTCCCTATGCAAGCACACCACATGATTCCATAAAAGTAAGCATACAGAACTACAGTTTTGTTGTACAGTAATATTCTTATGCACATAAGTGTGTTTTATTATCGTACAATGAGAACTTATTTTGTTGTAGTGTAATATTATTATATTTATAAGTGTTTTTTATAATCTTACAATGAGAACTTACAATAAAGTACAGGTACTGTATTTTTTTTCTATAGATTATGTATTGAATGTTCTTTTGCTTCCCCAGCCTCACCTGCCCCAGTCTCCTCAGCAGCTGCCTCTCCTGGTTCCTCCTGATAAGCCAGTCTATCCCTCCCTATGGCACACAAATGGATAGGATGGCCCCAACTGAGCAAAATAGGGAGGCTGCATGGGGTATCCTACCCAGCTTATTTCTCAATCTTTTATCAGTTATTGAGAAACAATATAAACTATCAGGGAAATACTGAGGCATCATTTGCTCCCATATTAGCTGTATATACAAACTTTTATAAACTGCTTTATAACACAAGTAAAATATTCTAAAACTTAAACTCTTACCTCATCTTCTAGACGAACAGATGATTTCAAATCTTCAGAGCTGCAGCTGCCGGGAACTTCAGCATCTCTATCCTTTCCTTTATCAACTTCCTGATCAGCATCCAGAGACACTGATTCCTGAAAGTCATCTTTATTCAGTGCCAGTTCACTTTCATCTGTCTTACTGAGAGTAACAGTATTCTGTCTTTGTAAAGATGAACTGCAACTAATGTCACTGACCACAGGTTCAACCTTCTCATGCTTAGATGTGTCGTCATCTTGGCTGGTAAGTGTTATGGTTTGTTGTCGGGCCAAGTACTTCTGATGATCTGACGCTTCCCCACTGCTATCAGTTTCACGGTGAAACAGAATCTCTGCTAACACTCTTTCATCTTCCTGTATTCCAGATAAACAACATTAATAGAAATTCTGATAAGAAGGCATATAAAAGAAAATTATTCTTCCAAAATGGTGTTATGCAAGACGTTCCAAGTATGAAAAATGGCTTAAAGCTATGTTACAAAACACCAAAGCAAAAAAATTACTGTACATGGTGGAAGCTTTAATAAAAATAGATACCATCTGCATTACATATAATTGCTAAGTTTAGCACTCATAAGTTACATACAGTTGAAGATTCGAGAAGAGATTTATTCTTGGATGGTTTTGTAGCTGCAGAGGAGCTTGTGCTTTCGATTTGCTTCTTTTCTTCTTTACTGGGACTATTAGATTGACTAGAGGCACTTTTAGAGAGTGGAACCTTAGATGGAGACTGACTGGGAGACCTTCTAAGAGAATTGACTTTGTGCGGGGAAGACTTTGCTGATGAAGATGGTGTAGAAGTTTTAGATGATGAGGAACGTGATGTAGGAATCCTCCCACCTGAGACTGAGCCAGGTATTCTGCTCGGAGGGGAAACAGATCCCGATCCTTTACGGTGAGGAGAACCAGACTCAAGTGCTTTGCATGGAGAGGATACACGAGAAAGGGCTTTAGGCGTTGATGAGGCTGAAGACGCTTTATTAACAGAACCACGTTTGGGAGATCCATAAGGGCTGGCTTTGGGCGTGCTAGACATTGATGCTCCTTGCTTACTTCCAGCATTGCTTGGCCTAATATTACTTCCAGAAGCTATTCCATGAGGCAGTGAACCCTTTGATGGTGATGAAGAAGATGAAGGTGGTTTGGAAGATGACCTCGTGGGAGGAAGTTTTTTTAGACGTTGTGGTGTGGGGGTTCTCATCCTCCCATTAGATTGAGGAATTTCTCTGGGTTCGCTACTAGCCTTCTGTGACCGCTGCATGCGAGTGCTTGATGGTGGGGGACGAGCACTTGAAGGACGGGTTCGTCGAGCGGGTGTGCCAGTTTCACTACTGGAACCTGACCTAGATCCTTAAAGACAAATGTATTTTATTTCTTTTTCTTTATCTTTTAAATTTGTTCATGTATATATTATTCTCCATTTGATTTAGCCACTAAAGGGTTGTTTTCATTTTTATTAATATATACCTAACAAGAAATAATAATAATAATAAGTTAATAAAAATATTAGTAATTAAAACAATAATATTAACATAAATACTGGCAAAAATAAAAATACTGTACTAATAATAATAATAATGGTAATAACAACAATAATATCAATAATAGTAATGCATTAACAATAACAATACAGTAATAATAATCATAATAATAACAATAATAATATTTTTTTCCATCCCTACTGCCTTCTCTCACAGGGGTTAAAAGGATGACGACCACAAAAGGAAAAAATGAATAACAAAAATGAAAACTCACTTCCATCTCTCCATTATTAAAATTTTTCAGTCTCATTTATAAGTGCACTGCACTAACATACAATACTACAGGAGAAATAATTCCTTCTATTTTCATGATACAAACCAATCCTTATTCTACATACCACCTTTGTACACCCCAGCAGTGACATCTTCAGAATTTCCCAATCCTCTGCAGATATTCACTCCTATTCTCCCAATCAATTCTATGCCTTTAAGAATTCCCGTATCTTGTACAAATATCCACACCCCTTCTCCCTATATCTCCAAAGCCTTTGGAAGTTCCCATTCCTCTAGCGATATCTATTTCTCTTTTTTCAATCTCTCCTTAGCCCTTAAGACGTCCCCACTCCTTTACAGATATCCATTCTTCTGCTTCCATTCTCTCCTAAGCCTTAAAGAAGTCCTTACTTCTCTAGATATATCCACTCCTCTTCTCCCAAGGCTTAAAAAGTCCCCACTCCTACACATATATCCATTCCTCTTCTCCCATTATCTCCTAAGCTCTTCAAACTTTCTTTATTTCCGTCTGCTTATTCACATGTTTTATTAGCACATTATGTAACAACGCCCTTCTTCCAGCCGTCCTATCTAATCATAGCTTCACCTCATTCTGAAAATAGTATGACATATAAGAAGGTACACATCACCCAATTCTTCAATACTTTACTTGCCTACTCATAGTCCAGAAATATATATCATCTACCCTGTTTGTTATGTACTAATAATATTTGATTTTTCTTAGAATGGGCGTATCCTATAACGAAGAACATTTTGATACACAATTTACTAACAAATCCCAGCTTTTGCTTTTTTCTTGCAGACTATATTTTCACATTAAATCACCATCAAATATTTTGGCTTCTCCTGTTAGGGGTTGCCCTTTTCTCTGTGTCCTCCTCTGTCACACCAAATATCCTAATGTCTCCCTACCAATCCATACCCGCCTCTCTGACCTTCCTCTCCCCCTCCTGCCTGGTACAGCTCCACCCTCAGTGTTTTGAATATATTTCAAGACAGTTTATTTCTATGTACATATGTAAGTGATGTTTGATTGCAAGTTCATTTTTATTGTAGTATATGTGCATGTCTGCATATTTACGGACACATTAAGTACACTTATTCATTTATATCAAGCATACACGTATATTAGTATGTATGATGTGTAGTTCATTCTTTATGCTAGCTGTATAAGAGAGAGTGAAATCTGAGACACCAGAGGTTTTAGCCTCGGGATAATGCTTATTCCCTCACCTGTGTGAACAAAGAACCTGTATATGTAACAGTGCTTCCAGCTGTTTCCCCACCTAACGAGTTGGAACCCTACTTAACCCCTAATACCAGGGACCTCTGGAGACGAGGGAAGTTTTGTGAGACTTTCTTATGGATTACAGATAGTTGTTCTCGTGTGATGCTATGAGGCACTCATGTTTGTGACCTGATTACGACGTGTGAAATCGGTTGTGATTGAGAGACAACAAAGACACAGTGATTCATGACGGTGCATATAAAGGTTAAAAAACAAGTGATTAAATAGTTGGTCTTGTGAGATGCTACGAGACACTCGTGTTGAAGCACATGCATTAGAGATATGTGAACTAAGAAGACATTCGTGCTTGATTACGAGTGCTGTGATTGTTTTTTGGCTATTGACATCTGGGTTTCAAGATAGATAAGTACAGATCAGTATGTATTTCTAACAATACTCCTTTCTACTTGGTAATGAATAATGAGCTTATTTTGGTAACACTCCTAGGTAGAATTTATGTTAGATACTTTAATATTCTGTGTGAATAAGTTTTAATCTAAGGTGAAGAGTTTTATTTATTAATTCACATAACAATTCACCAGCTCCCTTATAAATATTTGCATGTATGCATATGGATGTGATACTAGTTATATTTTTACTGGTATCTGTTGGGCATCTACGACGGCGTAAGCTTGTCTCGTAAAAACCTTCTACATTCAAGCTATACAAAGCCTCATGAGCTATACTTGCCCCACACTTTGGCTCCTAAAGGGCCAACATTTTGTAAGCCTCTACCGAAGTCCTGTCAGGATTTCCAAACTTAGGGGGTTACGAGATCGAAGGCTAATGACATATAGGAAATCCTCCACATTCAGCATCCTTCACCCAACAATTCCTCATCCCTTCTCAACACATGGCCAAACCATCTTAATTTTATATCATAACACCTTATTCTCTTAACATTCCAAAATTACATTATCTTGTAAAGTGTAACATAAGAACCTAATGTATACAGTATATACAAACATCACAACACAAAAAAAAGCTAAAAAGACAATTCAACATATACATCTGAAAAGAGATATCCTAAATATGTAGCACTGGCAATGGCTTGATCGTGTTAACGATGCAGTTGATGTCTAGTTGTTTGCCATTTTATGTCAATATTAATACGGATTTAAATGGGGCAGATACACACAAGTCGAAGCCTGAGAAGTGAGAATGGATGCCCTTCCTAATGCCATGCAGTGGACTTGAAGACGAATTAGTCACTTCTGGCTTTGAGAGCTCTGAGCAAAGCATTACCGTGGTCCCCATGTTCACTAAGCAGTCATGTAGTACATGACATGAATAACAGTGAGTGTGATCAGATTTTTATGATTTTAGATATCGAAATGGGATTGATTTTTTACTGAGCATATTACGTTCTCTGGTTGTGGCCATCCTATTGAGACTGGCAGGGAAAAAGAGTAACATAAAACACAATTATCAATTGAGAAAATCAAGAAATGTACTCCTTACCACTATTTAAACTAGGCCTTGAGGAACCTCGAGCTGAACGCTGATGAAGTGGTGTGGAACGTTCAGTTTTGCGATGCTGCATGTCATACAGAGAAATGACTTCCTGTTGAAGGGACTGCACTTCTGCACGTAAGTTATCTAGTTCAGAACTGATAGAGAAAAATACATTACATGTATGAAATTGCAACTATATAAGAAGATGAGCCAATACAGACAGTGCTTGTCTTTGAAAAATCGCATCAAAATATTATTACTGAAATACAGTAACAGTACCAGTAAAGGAAGCATTATTATATTACAAACTAAGAAAATTACAGTATATTTTATTTAAGCCATACTTGAACTTAGTGAAAAATACAATTTGGTTTGAAATTCCAAGTTTCTATACTAGAATACATTTGCTTCTACAACATACTGTCTTATACAAGCATCTAGAATAAGATACTTAATAATGATATATTATTAATAGAATGAGAGTAAATAATGCGAAGTAATCTATTTAAAACTATATCTACATAAACATATACAGCATATGTAAAAATATAAATAACCTATTTAGTGAATAATTTCACCCTCTATATGCCTTACAATGCCGTAGGAGGTAATTAAAACAGTATTCCAGGCGTGGAGGAAAATATTTCTACCCATGTATTCCATGAGTAGCAGACAGGCTACTATAGTGGACAAGGAGGGAGGGAGAGCTGGTTATCCCTTTTCCTGAATTTTTTTGCTCGACCCACACCAATTAACAGAGGAGATAAAGTACGGAGGGAATAGTTAAGACCAGGTATGGTAGGGGGTTGTCATGAAATAATAGAGGTGGATGTTGACCATCTGCAGCAAATAGGCAGCCTCCAGGCTAGCACAGTGGTAACGCGCTGGCCTCTCATTCGCAAGGTTGAGGGATCGCGCCTCGTCCAAGCAAGAGAGTTTAAGCTGTTTACTGGGGAGGTTACGGCTGTGGTTGGGCACCACAGTGGGGGGTTGGGGACTGTGCCGGCTGACGACCACCCTATGGGTCCTCCATGACCCGTTCCACCCATCTGTGAAAAAAAAAAAAAAAAAAAAAAAAAAAAAAAAAAAAAAAAAAAAAAAAACCTAACTAACTAACTAACTAACTAACTAACTAACAGTAGAATATCTTTACCAACTGTTTCAGTGGTGTCTCAATGTGAGGTGGTAGGAGGAAATTATGGCAGGCTGTCATCCCCAAAGAGTTTCTAGGGATAATTAAGGCTTTTTAGCATCTGGTGAATATGTACGCTTCGGCTAGGTCAACCCCTTACAAGCGGGGATTGCAGACATTGTATATGTATTTACTTTGGTTCTTTTGTTACAGATGTGGCTTCTCTTCCAGATTTGGAGTGATATGGAGTCCAATTTAGATAGAAAATAGAATTATGTCTCACACCATGACCAGAACCTCTGTCACTAATGCCTGTTCAGGGTGTAAAACAACACTTCATACAAGCACATTATGGAAGATTGCACTGCATGCAAACACATATGCCAATAACATAACATAAATCCCCAGAAGTCTCTGTGGGAAAGACCTAGATTGGCAATGGCCTTCTTTAGGGGCTCAGGGCTATTCGGCCGAGCAGCTCTGGGAACAAAAACAACAATACAACATACACTTTCCGAGAGCTCTGTGGAAAAGCTAGGGTTAGGCAGTAGCCTTCCTTAGGGACTCAGATATGATAGGCCAGGCAGCTTAAGGGACAACAACAGCCAGAAATGAGGATACAAGAACTAAGTCAGCAGGACTTCATTATATTTACCAAATCTTGACTTAACTCTAACTTGATTTGATCAACAAAGATATTGCAGAGGAAGAGACTGTCCAACTCTTATTCCTCTTTCTTCCATAACATGATACCCGGGACCTCTCAAAACTACAAAGCACTCATTGAATGTCTTTTAATATTCTTAAGCCAGTTTTTCCCAAATTTTATTGGCAGCAACCCAGATGAGTATTATTTTCCTAGCCTGGTGGCCTAAGGCTGGAAACAAAATTTTACTATTGTATATTCTTAAGTATTTCCGGGATATGGCTATCTAGTTTTGATATTTCTATTTTGGTATCAATCTTTACATAAATTAATAGGATGGCCAAAGCCTTAACAAAAGAACAGAAGATTTGGGACTTCCTTTCCCACCAAATTCATTTCTCTCTTCCTGAAGATAAATTTAGGATAATAAGAACTGCAAACTCCCCCTCTCCCATCTCTTTCAGTTCTTGAATCTTAAAAACATACAGAGTGTGCAGAAGTAGCATTTTTCCTTTCCTTTCCTGCTATATATGCACAATAAATAACCTAAATAAATGTTATTTTCATGAACACAGTATTTTACTATCTACAGCACAATATTAACACATACTGATAGACAAACTAGCAATAGTATGCTCATCACAATATCTTCTTTAATATACTACAACAAAATTAGGAGACCTATATTATGTACAGTTCAAATATAACATTGTAATCTAAATACACGACAAAAAGAGATGCAAATATTACAAAGAAAATATACTAAAAAATACCAAGACAGCATATGAATTAAATACAGCAAAGGAGGAGTAGCCATCAAGCTGAGTATCATGTCGGGAATTACAATGAAAGACTGATCCAAATATACAAGAACGAGAAGCCATTGTGCACTGATTACAGAGGAAGCCATGTGGCATGGAATACAGAAAGTAAATATGATATAAAGAATCGTTGATATTTTGAAAGAAAGTACAGTACAGTATATGCAAATACAGAAAGGGTAGCAAGCTAGAGAGACAAAGCACACAGAGCTTCTGGTGAATGTGTGTGCTTTGATTCGGCCATCCCCTTTACAAGGTGAAAAGTAAGGTGAGTACAATACAAATACAGAGTAAATTTCATAACTCAAATGCAAAAGAACTGAGCTTAAAAAGTTCACATATTATTCTGAGTCACAGAATATAATATATAATTACCTGATCAGATTCTGTAATCCATGCAAGTACCCACTAACATTTGTAAGTTAATGTACAATGACATAAACAGAAAGAACTAACAAATGAGCAAATGAAAGAAAATTATCAGTAAGCAAATTCGTGAATAATATTAGTTATCCCCCAGTTGTGTGTCAGCACCATCCAAGATACATATTTAATAGGATATTACAATGAACTGAATGTGCGCTTTTATTTGATTTCAGTATAAGTGAACTGAATTTTTTCTCTCTGTTTAACAAAACCTTCAATATATTGTAATGCTTAGTTATATTCGATGATTTAAAATTAAGGAACTAGTATCCGGATCACAATAAAATATTCTTTGCCGTTTTGTGACATTATTAATCCCCATATGAGCGGGGGTGGATACAGGTTGGAGCTGGGGAATTAGGGCTGGACGCCCTTCCTAATGCCCCACAGTAGACTTGAATGCAAATTTGTCACTTCACATATAGATTGCTCTAACCACTGTGCTACCGTGGTCCCCCTATAATCACAATAAAATACTGTATCTAATCAGATATTAACTGCAGAACTATAAAAGGAAAAATTAGACTGGATGTATCAAGGTATGTAGCAATGAAAAATGTGTATCAATAAACATATGCATCAATGAAATATGTATCGATATGAGTCTATTAAAAACATATATCAATGAAAAAAAAGTGTATCTAAGAAAATATATTCTTCTTCGTCTACATCTTTTCCCACTTTTATGTGGGGTCGATATTTCTAAGAAAATATATAAAAATGAAAAAAATAGGTACTGATGAAAATAGGCATTAATGTAAAAATATGTGAAAAATATATATTTTTGTGGTGGAAATAATCTATCCCTGTTCAAAGTGTGCTGTATGATGAGCCTAAAATGGATAGGGAGGGGAAATATGGTAACCCACAACAGTCATGATTATCTGCGTTTTAATGTGTCACTATTAATCTCCAATTGAATGGGTGTGGACACAAACAGGTTGGAACTGTGCAATTAAGGGTGGATACCCTTCCTAATGCAAGGCAGTGGGTATAATCGCAGGTCTGTCACTTCCTGAGTCAAGTGCTTTAACCACTGTGCCCCTGTTTCCTAAAATTATGGCTTATTACAATATAGCATCTCGTTTGAAGAAAATTCCATTGAATATGTCTACAAGCACGCTATGATTTGAGGAAGAAAAGGAATGTTGGTATAT
>JAXCGZ010003990.1:0-17500 GCA_037179515.1 Halocaridina rubra
GAGCTGCAAAATAACTTTTTCCGTCCTATTGAACATAAGAACATAAGAACATAAGAACATAAGAACATAAGAACATAAGAATAGAGGACACTGCAACATGCCTACTGGCACACACGAGGCAGCTCCATTTTTGAATTGTATTTTCAGCATGTCTAACCTATTCTATTCTACTCTACTTATTTATTCTGTTTTTCTTTTTATGATTTTTCTAATAAGCACTAACCTATTCATACCCACCCTACCTATGTCATATGTCTATCTAATCTACATTTGAAGGTGTCTAAGGTATTGGCATTTACTATCATACTAGGAAGCTTGTTCCATGCATCAGCTACTCTATTACCAAACCAATTTTTACCAATTTCCCTTCTGAACCTAAATTTATCAAGCTTAAATCCATTATTACGAGTTCTGGTTTGATCATGAATTTTTAAAACCTTATTAACAGCTCCCTTGTTAATCCCTTTAAACCATTTATACACTTCAATCATATCCCCCCTAACTCTTCGCCTCTCTAGAGAATGTAGATTAAGTTTTTTTAATCTGTCCTCATATGGTAGATTTCTGATATTGTGTATCATCTTGGTCATTCTTCGTTGCACTCTCTCCAAGGATTCAATTTCCATTCTATAATAGGGTGACCAGAATTGCACAGCATTATCTAAATGGGGCCTAACTAATGCAAGATAGAGCTGCAAAATAACTTTTTCCGTCCTATTGCTGACGCTTCTTGAGATAAATCCTAAAATTCTGTTTGCTTTATTTCTAAGTGCTGTGCATTGCTCTCTTGGCTTAAGACTACTACTCACAAGAACTCCCAAATCCCTTTCACACTGAGAACTCATGATTTCATGGTTATTTAGCTTATAACTAGTATTGTCCTTTATAGTACCCATTTTAACTACTTTACATTTTTCAACATTAAATTCCATTTGCCATTTGTCCGACCATTCAGATAATCTATTTAGATCTTTCTGTAAAGCATGAATGTCTTCTTTTCCATTTATAGTTCTACCTATTTTAGTGTCGTCTGCGAATTTACTTAGGTTACTACTGATATCCGAATCCAGATCATTTAGATATACGATGAATAATAGAGGACCCAGTACCGAGCCTTGTGGTACCCCGCTTGTAACCGAGCCCCACTCTGATTTCTCTCCATTCATGCAAACCCTCTGTGTTCTGTCTTTTAACCATTGTTTGATCCATCTGAGCACAGCTCCTCCTATACCATGAGCTTCCAGCTTTTTAACTAATCTTTTGTGAGGAACTCTATCAAAAGCTTTGCTAAAATCTAGATATATTGTATCATATTCTTTGCCACAATCTACTGCCTCGTAAACTTCTGAATAAAAAGACAGTAAGTTTGTAAGGCACGAAAAACCCTTAAGAAACCCGTGTTGTGAAAGTTTTATCAGTCTGTGTAATTCTAGATGTGCCCTTATTTTATTTGCAATTATGGATTCTAGAATCTTACCCACTGTTGACGTTAAACTTACCGGCCTATAATTATTCTTTTTAACACGTTCTCCTTTTTTAAATATTGGTACCACATCTGCCAATTTCCACTCCATGGGTACCGATCCTAATTTTATTGAATTATTAAATAATGCAGTTAGAGGACAAATAAGCTCTTCCTTGCATTCCTTTAATATTCTAGCATATATTCCATCAGGTCCCGGAGATTTATGAGCCTTTAATTTATCTATTTCTTTTATTACCTCCTCTCTCGTAATATTTATTGAACTAAGTATATTATCGGGACTGTCTCTGTAAATGGATTCTACTTCCGGAATATTTTCCAAGTTTTCATTTGTAAATACAGATAAGAAATAATCATTTAAACATGTACACATCACTTTATCGTCATCTGTGATATGGCCATTGGCTACTTCAATTGGTCCGACTTTTTCCTTAAATTTTGTTTGATAATGTTGATAAAACCCTTTAGGATTTTCTTTAGCTTCTCCTGCTATTCGAACTTCGTATTTTCTTTTCGACTCTCTAACTATCTTTTTAACTTCCCTGTTTAACTGTATATATTGCTGCCTCACCTGCTCTTCACCTCTTTTTAGTTTCCTGTATATTCCTCTTTTAATACCTATAAGATTCTTTATTCTATTGTTCATCCATTTAGGGTCATTTTTTCTTGATCTGCAATGTTTCATGGGAATATAGTCTCTCTGACTATTCTTAAGAGTCATGACAAAATTGTTATATTCCTCATCCAAATTTATATTAACTGACGGGCTGCTGTTCTTTCCTGTGAGAGAATTTAATGTATTGATCTTATCTTGTGATAATCCTTGGCATGTGGTACCCAAATTTTGGGGTAATCCGCTACCTGCGACCTGACCTGCTGGATTAACTACCCACATCTGTACCCCAGAAATCCCTTCCCATACCTCATTAGATAATTTAGTTTTTAAGCCCTCAAAATCTCCTGCTCTAAAGTTTGGAACAATATTCTTATTTTCCTTTATAGTTTCCTTGAAAATTATGTTAACGCTTCTTGAGATAAATCCTAAAATTCTGTTTGCTTTATTTTTGACTGCTGTGCATTGCTCTCTTGGCTTAAGACTACTACTCACAATAACTCTCAAATCCCTTTCACACTGAGAACTCATGATTTCATGGTTATTTAGCATATAACTAGTATTGTCTTTTATAGTACCCATTTTAACTACTTTACATTTTTCAACATTAAATTTCATTTGCCATTTGTCCGACCATTCAGATAATCTATTTAGATCTTCCTGTAAAGCATGAATATCTTCTTTTCCATTTATAGTTCTACCTATTTTAGTGTCGTCTGCGAATTTACTTAGGTTACTACTGATATCCGAATCCAGATCATTTAGATATACGATGAATAATAGGGGACCGTGTACCGAGCCTTGTGGTACCCCGCTAGTAACCGAGCCCCACTCTGATTTCTCTCCATTTATGCAAACCCTCTGTTTTCTGTCTTTTAACCATTGTTTGATCCATCTGAGAACAGCTCCTCCTATACCATGAGCTTCCAGCTTTTTAACTAATCTTTTGTGAAGAACTCTATCAAAAGCTTTGCTAAAATCTAGATATATTGTATCATATTCTTTGCCACAATCTACTGCCTCGTAAACTTCTGAATAAAAAGACAGTAAGTTTGTAAGGCACGAAAAACCCTTAAGAAACCCGTGTTGTGAAAGTTTTATCAGTCTGTGTAATTCTAGATGTGCCCTTATTTTATTTGCAATTATGGATTCTAGAATCTTACCCACTGTTGACGTTAAACTTACCGGCCTATAATTATTCTTTTTAACACGTTCTCCTTTTATAAATATTGGTACCACATCTGCCAATTTCCACTCCATGGGTACCGATCCTAATTTTATTGAATTATTAAATAATGCAGTTAGAGGACAACTAAGCGCTTCCTTGCATTCCTTTAATATTCTAGCATATATTCCATCAGGTCCCGGAGATTTATGAGCCTTTAATTTATCTATTTCTTTTATTACCTCCTCTCTCGTAATATTTATTGAACTAAGTATTTTATCGGGACTGTCTCTGTAAATGGATTCTACTTCCGGAATATTTTCCAAGTTTTCATTGGTAAATACAGATAAGAAATAATCATTTAAACATGTACACATCACTTTATCGTCATCTGTGATATGGCCATTGGCTACTTCAATTGGTCTGCCTTTTTCCTTAAATTTTGTTTGATAATGTTGATAAAACCCTTTAGGATTTTCTTTAGCTTCTCCTGCTATTCTAACTTCATATTTTCTTTTCGACTCTCTAACTATCTTTTTAACTTCCCTGTTTAACTGTATATATTGCTGCCTCACATGATCTTCACCTCTTTTTAGTTTCCTGTATATTCCTCTTTTAATACCTATAAGATTCTTTATTCTATTGTTCATCCATTTAGGGTCATTTTTTCTTGATCTGCAATGTTTCATGGCAATATAGTCTCTCTGACTATTCTTAAGAGTCATGACAAAATTGTTATATTCCTCATCCAAATTTATATTAACTGATGGACTGCTGTTCTTTCCTGTGAGAGAATTTAATGTATTGATCTTATATTGTGATAATCCTTGGCATGTGGTACTCAAATTTCGGGGTAATCCGCTACCTGCGACCTGACCTGCTGGATTAACTACCCACATCTGTACCCCAGAAATCCCTACCCATACCTCATTAGATAATTTAGTTTTTAAGCCCTCAAAATCTCCTGCTCTAAAGTTTGGAACAATATTCTTATTTTCCTTTATAGTTTCCTTGAAAATTATGTTAAATCTAATACAAATGAACAGAGTGCAACTGCAATAATTTTCTAACTTCTAAAAAAAACAACAACAACAGTGTACAACATCGAAGCATAAATCCATTCCTTTCTATTTAATATTGCAAAGGACTTTACTGAAATGAGCATACACATCCTTGTCTAATATGACAATCGTTTCTCTTTCTATAAATCAGAGGGTTGAGTCGAAGCACACATTCGCTATATGTCAACATACCCCTGATGAAATCATAGCAAAATACTACAATCATATGTGATAATATCTCTACTACTATCAACAAAATTACAATTATCTTTTCTTAATAAACAACTTGAAAGGAATTAAATATCATTATTTTTAAATTTCAAACTCAAAATATAAGCTCTGAGAATCTCAATTATCTTAATTAGCTTAATTGTAATGATAAATTTCATGACAATGATAGTAATTAACAATAATTATCTCTAGATAATCTTTATCAAATCTCTTTAATTATAGTATATCTAAGGGATATGAATAGGTTAGTGCTTATTAGAAAAATCATAAAAAGAAAAATAGAATAAATAAGTAGAGTAGAATAGAATAGGTTAGACATGCTGAAAATACAATTCAAAAATGGAGCTGCCTCGTGTGTGCCAGTAGAACATAAGAACATAAGAACATAAGAATAGAGGACACTGCAACATGCCTACTGGCACACACGAGGCAGCTCCATTTTTGAATTGTATTTTCAGCATGTCTAACCTATTCTATTCTACTCTACTTATTTATTCTGTTTTTCTTTTTATGATTTTTCTAATAAGCACTAACCTATTCATACCCACCCTACCTCTGTCATATGTCTATCTAATCTACATTTGAAGGTGTCTAAGGTATTGGCATTTACTATCATACTAGGAAGCTTGTTCCATGCATCAGCTACTCTATTACCAAACCAATTTTTACCAATTTCCCTTCTGAACCTAAATTTATCAAGCTTAAATCCATTATTACGAGTTCTGGTTTGATCATGAATTTTTAAAACTTTATTAATATCTCCCTTGTTAATCCCTTTAAACCATTTATACACTTCAATCATATCCCCCCTAACTCTTCGCCTCTCTAGAGAATGTAGATTAAGTTTTTTTAATCTGTCCTCATATGGTAGATTTCTGATATTGTGTATCATCTTGGTCATTCTTCGTTGCACTCTCTCCAAGGATTCAATTTCCATTCTATAATAGGGTGACCAGAATTGCACAGCATAATCTAAATGGGGCCTAACTAATGCAAGATAGAGCTGCAAAATAACTTTTTCCGTCCTATTGCTAACGCTTCTTGAGATAAATCCTAAAATTCTGTTTGCTTTATTTCTGACTGCTGTGCATTGCTCTCTTGGCTTAAGACTACTACTCACAAGAACTCCCAAATCCCTTTCACACTGAGAACTCATGATTTCATGGTTATTTAGCTTATAACTAGTATTGTCTTTTATAGTACCCATTTTAACTACTTTACATTTTTCAACATTAAATTCCATTTGCCATTTGTACGACCATTCATATAATCTATTTAGATCTTCCTGTAAAGCATGAATGTCTTCTTTTCCATTTATAGTTCTACCTATTTTAGTGTCGTCTGCGAATTTACTTAGGTTACTACTGATATCCGAATCCAGATCATTTAGATATACGATGAATAATAGAGGACCCAGTACCGAGCCTTGTGGTACCCCGCTAGTAACCGAGCCCCACTCTGATTTCTCTCCATTTATGCAAACCCTCTGTTTTCTGTCTTTTAACCATTGTTTGATCCATCTGAGCACAGCTCCTCCTATACCATGAGCTTCCAGCTTTTTAACTAATCTTTTGTGAGGAACTCTATCAAAAGCTTTGCTAAAATCTAGATATATTGTATCATAGGCATGTTGCAGTGTCCTCTATTCTTATGTTCTTATGTTCTTATATCTTCAACACAGAAAAACTATATAACAAAAACTAGTATCTGAAAAAATATAAAAAGTTTGTCTCTGTGTATACAGTAACAATATTAAAAATCATATTTCATTTGCAACATCAAAGAATGCATTTTGCTTAAGTTTCATAATCTCTTAAGGAGCTGTGCATAAAAAATTAATATATATATATATATATATATATATATATATATATATATATATATATATATATATATATATATATATATATATACTTCTACTAACTCAAATTTTAATTTTTCCTAATTACCATTCAACAGAACTACCTCAGGAGACGGGGGTAGTTATACATTTTTTTTTCTCCTTTGCATACTTACAGTCGGATAGGTACTTAACTAACTGCTTTTTTTAACTCTCTTTCCTTTTCCTACCTAAAAATACTGCCCAGTATCTGTCTTCTGGCTTTCAACTGGCTAGCTTTCACAGGGAATTTTGCACATAGGAGCTGTTCGTTTCTTGTGAATTCACACACCCTTCTTCATGACCAAGCTGAAATAATGGTGAGAAACATTATCATGGCTAAAGTTTTCAGTTTTATTTAATCAATCTAACATATCCCTTCAGACAAATAATGTATATACTGCATCTAGAAAGGAAAATAAATAATCATTCATAGATTCACATCCATTATCACTTAATATCTATCTTGAAATCCTCGGAAATCGAATAATAATCTCATTGGTGAGTAAACAAACAAACAAACAAACTTTATTTCCATTTCATTATACAATGGGTATTCGTCAGCCGGGGCAAGCCCCAACCCCCCTCTGTGGTGTCCAACCACAGCAGTTCCTGCCAGGAAACAGCTTAAACTCTCTGTCTTGGACGGGAACCGATCTTTCGACCTCGTGAATGCGAAGCCAGCGCGTTACCACTGTACTAGCCAGCAGTAGGGGACAAAACAAAAATAATGCAAACTTGGCATCTTAACCATATCTGGTCAGGTGGAGAATCTCTTTCTCAAATATATCCCTCAATAGATATTGCAACAGCACAGCACCTCCCATAAATATACGCTGATATGGCCTGCAGAAGGATCAGGTGGAGCAGGGGAACGATTCCTAAAAACTTTTCCCCATCATGTTTCCTCAACGGTCTTTCCCGCGATTTCACCCACTAGAACAACCCCCCCATTATACCCTCGGTCAGGCATACCCATTCTCTCCCGCAATCGACACTTTCAAGACACTCATCCCCTTTCTCTCTGTATATTTCCCTTTCTGGCCACTTTCTATTTCCCTTCCCCTCACTCTAAAGGAGTGTGTGGGTGAAATCTCGGTCGGGCCGCGTGGTCACATGACTGCTGCACCAGTCATGGGTCTCCATCTACTCCAAAGAGGGTGCATTATGGCTACACAATAACTTTCTTTCCTCCCTCCAACACGGAGGGCATGAGCTTGTTGGTGGGCTCTCGAGGCATATCCCTCATTGCTATTAGACCACATTCTTCCTCCCCTCTAAGCTACGTTAGGGTTAAACTAAAAACCCCCCTACCCCAGCACAGCACAATTCACTCGAGTTTACTGTTATTTTCGCCTGCCTAGCGCAAAATTAAAAAACTCTCTAAATGATATCACAAAAGTTTCTTATTCTTCAAAAAGAAATGGTACACACGTATTGTAATATCAATTTCATCATCATAAAGACATTAAAAGAACAATCTGTCATCTCTGTTAAAAAGGAATTTTTTCACCAAAATATTACACCTCGAAAAAATAAAGAAAAGAAAGGGACCTTGAAAACAGGTGCAAGGATTTTCTCACTGGACTTCTTACACTTTAAGAGAATAGTATAAAAATGATTTTACACATACATTAGATTTTTTCAATTAAAATCAATACATTTGCTTTCTTAATATCAACTTAAGTATTAATACAAGTAAATTGAACACCCTTCAATTGCAATTTCTCATTATATTATTCAAATAATAAAAATAAAAATGAGATCCATTAGTGCTTATAGCTATTAGTGCAAATTATCCATGTTAGTAATGGGTACAGAAATTCTACTTTTATTAACTTACTAGGGCCACACCCCTCATAGGCAGGTTAGCTGAGTCAAAGCATCTCTACAAAGTAAAATGGCGGTGTTCGCCGTCCTCAATTTCTTTTAATAATGGTCCCATTACTCACTGGATACAGACCACAAGTACTTAGCTATTTTGAGAAACTGCTTGAAGAATATCTCGGCCGTAGGCAATGGTGGAGGGGGTTCTTCTTTCTTCTGGTCGCAGGAGGTTCCCGCCAAATTCTCCATCTCTCGAGTAAAATCGACGAATCACCATCTTCTTGGTTGGATCTGGCAGCATGTACTTCTTATAAGGGGCTTTTACACTCAAAGCCCCTGTCACACTTTGGCTCACTGTGACGGTGGCGTCCATGAAGGTGCTCGTTGTCCTTTTACTGCTGTGGGCCTTGCCAATACGGGGGCGGGGGAGAGTGACTGGATCTGGTAATATAATACTGTAGGTGAAGGGGGAGCTTTGACTTTCTCGGCATCACTCTCTCACTGCTTGTAAGCGTCATCACTCGAACATTTCTTCCATAGATGCTCTATATTTTTTCTTCTGTATTTTTAATTCTTCTTTTTCTTCGTTGAAGTATCAGCATGGATTGATCCCGAGCTGTTCACCAAATGTCATGTGACTATTATCCCACCGGATGACACCAAAGGTCGTGGTGTAATCCCACTGAGTGTCACCAATGTCGTGGGATTACTATTTCACACAAGGGTCTCAATATGTTCTTTCTTTTGGTAACGTGGTTGGTGAAAAGCATCTTCTTTATATGTATTTATTTCTATCTTACACTTATTGCTCAGAGCTCCCAGTACTACAGTTCCTGTCACGAATGATTCCAGATTCCCGCCCCTAAGGGGGAGGCTAGCTAAGCTGTGAACGTCATGTCTGCTCCTGATAAGGCCCAATCTCTAACTGACTCTTTATAGCTACTTATGGCGGTCGGTGGGTTTTGTGGGCATCACTGACTCCCGACACTTTTAGGCATCTTTAATATGCCTTGTGAAGCTATAGGCATCTTTAGTTGCCTTATGACTGTACATGAAAAATAAAATATATATATTCTTGCACGAGCTCAAATTTAATTTTTTTTGAGTGACTATTCAACAGAATTACCTCAGGAGATAGGGGGGAGTAATAATTGTTCTCCCTTTCTATACTTACGATCGGGTAGGTACTTAACTACCTTTGTTTTTACTCTCTTTCCTTTTCCTACCCAAAAATACTGCTTAATATCTTTCTTCTGGAATTCAAATGGCTAGCTTTTGCGGGGAGATTTGCGTGTAGGTGCTGTTCCACCCCTGTCTTCAGTTTCTGGATTGACTGCGTCTCTTTCAAATACAGAAAACGGCTGTGTGACATTCTTATTTTCATTTCTTGTGAGTTTACACTCCCTTCTTCATGACCAAGCTGAAATAATTGTGACAAACAGTATCATGTCTAAAACTTCAAAGTTTTATTTTATATCTTTAGCATATTCTTTTGGACAAATAATGTAAATACTGCAGCTAGAAAGGAAAATAAAGACTCATACAGAGATTCACGTCCTTTATCACTTAATATCTTTCTTGGAATTCTCGAAAATCATATAATAATCTCGTTGATGGAGTAGGGGACAAAACAAAAATAAAATAAGATCTGCATTTCAACCATATCTGGGCAGGACATCACGTTGCTTCAAAAAATATTTCTTAATAGATATCGCAACGGCTACATCATCCCCTATTAAAATTACTCGCATATGGCTGGGATTAAGACACGTTGATGCAGGGGAAGAGTCGTCGTCCCAGACCCAATCCCCATATTGCCTCCCAACGGACTTTCCCGTGATTCCACCCACGAGAGAATCCCTCTCATGATACCCCCGTCCAGCCATACCCATCCTCTCTCGCACTCGCCGCATCACTTTCAAAATTTGCATTCCCTTTCTTTCTGTGTAACTCCCCTCCCTTCCTGTCACTCTGAAGGAATGTGTGTGTGAGGCTTACGGTCAGCCCGAGGGTCGCATAACTGTGTCACAAGTCCTAAAGTCCTCCCTATACTCCCAACTACGGTACGTTAGGCAACACACTAACCCCTCTATCATGGCACAAGTTACTCGACTCACTTTTCCCGCCTGCATAGCGCCTAAATGAACGAAAATAAAATTTGTATCAAACAGTAAAGATCTTTATAATATCACAAAATTTTCTTATTCTTCAAAAGGATACATCATACACGTAATTTAATATCAAAGATCAATTCAATTACTATTTCTTTATATCATACGCGAAAAAAGAAAAAACCTTAAAAGCGGATTCATGTATATTTCTCACTACAATTTGGTTTCTCATTTTGGAGTATATAAAAACTGCAACTTATATTCTATTCTAAACACTGTCACTTTCGCTTTAGAAAATTAATATAAAAATGATATTACACGTACATTAAATATTTTCTGTTTAAATCAATACATTTGCCTGTTTAATAATCAACTTATGCAGTATTTTTTTATATTTGGGTTATTATTGTTAATAAGTATTACTTATTGCAGCTTTGGTCACTATTGTTGCTATTGTTGTTATTAGTTCTACTTCCATCAATATTGTTAGTATTGCTGTTTTTAATGGCATATTGTTCTGTATTGCTACTAATGCTGGTGCTATTACTATTTATGTAATTATTGTTACAATTAATGTTCTTTTAGCAATTTTGGCCATTAATGTCACTTTTGCCTTTATTATTGCTTTTGTTTTACTAGTTATTTTCTACGTTACTTGTATGAGTGATGCTCTTTTATTGTCATAAATCTGTTCTCACTAATATTTTAGTCATTTTTGTTAATATTGCTCTATTTCTTGCTTATTTTAGTAGTTATTGTTACTATTATTGTTATAAGTACAATTACATTCATTAATACTGCTTTGGTCATTATTGATTTTATTTTGTCATTTTCAAATTTTTTTTTATTGTTACTATTATTGTCATTATTGGTATTTTGGTCAATACAGTTACTTTTTTTTTTTAATATCAGTGGTATTTTTACATTATTTTTACTATTGCTATATTCGTCAATATTGTTATTGTTGCTGTTATTAAAACTGTTTCGTTCTTTATTTCTGTTTTTAATTATTATCATATCATTATAATATTATTGCTAATTTTGTACTTGCAGTTATTATTAGTGTTATTTTTGCAGTTTTGATAATTATAGCTACTATTGTAGTTGGCTTTATTACTCCCTTTTTATTATTAATGACCCATTTGTAGGTGTAAATGATTTTTTTATTATTGTTATTATTCGCTTATTACTGACTTTTGAAAACTTTGGGTTAGTATTTCCCTGCATCTTACTATTTTTTAATAATTATTGTTACTATTACTGTTCTGAATGCAATTGCAATTATTATTGGGATTTTCGTCATTATTGTTGCTATTCTTTTATCATTACAACAGTGGCTATTTTGTTAAGATTGCTGTTTTTATTGTTATTTTCATCAATATTGTTCTTATTGCTTTTATAAATGTTGTTTTGTTATTCATTGCTACTAAAGCTGACATTTTACTACTTATATCATTATTGTTAAATGTGGTGTTATTTAGCAACTATGGTCATAATTGTTATTTCACGATTTTTTCTTGCTTTTTGGGTTCTTACTGTTATGGCCATGGCATCAGCAGTCCATTTACATACTACGACTGATGGTATTACGGATTCAACTAGGACTTGGCCAAACAGCTCCAGGTTAACTCTTCCTCCAGGCACGGTTCTTTCTTTATGCCTACATATGCAGCATACCGAATATTCTGACATATTCGTTACACATTTCTTGCTGTCCCATTACATATTACAAGTCACAACACTCCCCATGTATGTTTCTTTTTACCCTCTTTTTCCTAATTTTTGTTATATATGTGGAAGGGTACAGCAAATGGCCCCCACTACCCGGCATAAAGAGATGTGCAGAATCTCCTTGGATCTTGTTGACTCCACTAATTGCGTGATGGTAGACAAGCTTGGTGGTAGTAATGGTTCTACCCTTAACCTTGCACCTCCTGAAAGATCTGCTTCTTTCACTCTTCACTTTTCTAACATTCGTGGTCTGAACTCTAATCTTTCGCCTGTGGAACAGCGCTTGAGTACATCCCTCCCTAACCTCCTTCTTCTCTCTGAAACCCAGCTGTCTAGCCATGCTGCCAATGACCTATTTCAAATTGCTCACTAAAACCTGTATTCTCGTTTTCATTCCAAAGGTGGGGTCTGTGCCTACTGCACACTAACACTCCTATTGCAAGGGCATGGACTTGAATCTCCTGACTTTGGTGTTCTCTATCTAAAATCTGTCTCTCCACTATCACTATATTCCTTTGCATCTGCTTCTGTTCACCAAATTCCACTGACTGTGTCTTTCTTTGAATATCTGTCCTCTTGTCATGACCCCTTGCTATCTTCTCACCCATATGCCAAAGTTTTCTATATTGGAGACTTCAATGTACATCACAGTGAGTGGCTTAATTCTTCTCACAATGAAGTGGGAGGATCTAGGCCATTTATTTCTCTATTAATCTCTATCTGGGACAAATTATCAAACATCCAACTCATGTTCCTGGTCGACACGAACATGCAGCAAACACTCATGATCTAGTTCTTCCTTCATTTCCTTCAAATTACCCATATTCCGTGCTTTCCCCTCTTGGTAAATCTGACCACTCTGTGATCACATTCTCTTCCCTTTGTAGTCCTCCTCCATCAGTTCCTTCTACTCAGCGCAGCCTTTGGCACTTTGATCATAACCAACATGAAGATTTGCATAACATCCTTTCTGACTTCCCATGGGATGACTACTGCTTTTTGTCCCGCACCCCTGATCTAGTAGCCCTAAAAGTTGCCAAGATCATAACCTCAGGAATGGAGGCGTACATCCCCTCCTCTATGAAAACTTTTTCTCCCCTTATTCCTTGGTTTAGCCATGCCTGCTCCATGGCTATTAAGGCCAGGGATTGGACACAGATCACACCAATCATCTCCTGATTTAACTCGCTCTGCTTTTATTACAGTTAGGAATTACTGTACTGCTCAGATTTGAAGGTTTAAAGCTTACCTTTATAAGAGGGAAAGTTGATGTCCTCAACTACTCTCCCACTGATAATTGTTTCTTGTCCTTTAACAAAAACCTCTCCAAAAACTTCTATAACTCAACTTTTCTCCCTCTCATTTGTTCTGATAGTTCTATAGCTTGCTCTCCCACTGACAAAGCCACTTTCTTTGGCCAATTCTTCCGTAAGCAATTCCAGAGCACCTGTCCCTCAATCTTTACCCCTCTCTAGCCCTAAGCCCTCCCTGATCCTTTCTTCACGCAAAGTTTTAAGGCTTCTCGCTTACAAAAGACGAATAAGGCATCAGGTTCCTATGGTATTCCTGCTTGGTTTCTAAGGAGTTTGTAGATGAACTGGATCTGTACTATGCCGTCTTTTTCACCTCATTTTCTCAACCAGTATCTATCCTTCATCTTGGGAGCATGGTCTAGTGCAACCTGTTCCTAATAAGGGTGACCTATCTATTCCTTCAAACTACCAATAAATTTCTTTAACCTCTTCTATCGATAGTTTTTCTGATGTTTTTTCAAAGTTCACTTCTTGAAACACCTTGAATCTGACTCTCTCATCTCTGACCACCAGTACAGCTTCCACAAGGTAAGACCCACTGGTGACCCCCTGTTCTATCTTACTCATGTGTGGTCATCTTCTCTGAGAAACTATAGGGAATCCTTTGTCGATGCCCTTGATATATCTAAGGCTTTTGTCAGAGTCTGGCACAAGGCTCTGTTGGCCAAACTCCCTTCCTGTGTCTTTACCACTTCTGTCTGTTCTTTGATTTGCAGGTTTCTTTTTGCCCGTTTTATATCCGTGGATGTTGACGTTGCAACATCTAGCCTATTCCCTGTTGCCAGTGATGTTCCACAGTGCACTGTTTTTTCACCTACTATGTTCTTTCTCTTCATCAACGATCTTCTTCAGTACCCATCTTCTGCTCTTCTTCACGCCTTTTCTAAACAACCATCATCTGCTACACGTAATCAGTCTCGTATCACTTTTTCTTCTACTCTCAACTCTGATTTGTTTAGAGCATCTGAGTTGGGCACCCAAAACTTAGTTAAATCTAGAGCCTCCAAGACACAGTTTCTGGCTATCTCTTTACCTTCTTCTCCTCCTGTTAGTCCTATTGTCTTTGAAAAACAAAATTTACCCTCTTAATTCTAACATATTAGCAATCCAGATGCCCTTTAACTTGTCTTGGAGGAATCACATAATCAAAATTTCTAAATCTGCATCTAAAAAATTCAGGATTCTATACTGTTTTCATCATTGATTCTCTTCTTTTCAGTTATTTAAAATCTATAAAGGTCTTATCCGTCCCAGCTTAGAATACTGCTCGCACATCTGGCGTTCTTCTTTTAATACTTATCTCCTTGATAGAGGTTGAATCTAAGGCAATCAGACTCATTAATGACCTTTCTCTTACTTCTAATCTGGATACTTTTTTTTTTGCCAAAAGGTATGATCTTTTTATCTATTCTATTACTACTATTTCCATCGCTGCTCTGATGAGTGGGCAAGTTGCATCCCTCCCCTACTGCTGAAGCCGCATAACACTCACCAAGAAGCCTTGTATCACAGGTACTGTGTGGAGATTTGTAGACTGCAAATTGGTCGGTGCAGATACTGCTTCTTCCCATCTACCTCCAGACTCTGGAACTTTCTTTTTCCTTCTGTCTCTTCTAATTCTTATAACCTATCATCCTTCAAAAAGCAGATCGATCGTCATCTCAGTGCCTAATTCTGCCATATCTCTAGGTCCTCAGAGCTTTGACTATTCTTTCAGCATGTCTTATCCTTTATATATCATTACCTCATCTCTGCCTTGTCCTTAACTTTTTTCTTTTGTTTTCATGTTTTTTTCATGTCCGGGCCTTTATTGATGAGGGCAGTTTTCTTGCCTGTCCCAGTGTCAAACTCATAAAAAAACCTTTGCATGTATTAGTGGGGTTTTTCTTTATTGCTATTGGTCTGTTAATACTGACATTCAAATCATATTTGTTAGCAATGATCCATATATTAACAGGCTTAGTTGTTATAACTACTATTGCTATTGTGATGAGATGTAAATAATGACAATTAATGATAAGAGAGTGATGATATATATAACAAGTATAATTGTTTTAAAGTTATCATTCATACACAGAATGTTTTAGTTAATTAATTAATAGATGATTATTTGATAATTTAAAGTTATAGTTAATTGATTAATAGTTGATTGTTTTGATAAATGAAAGATTTAGGGATGGTTAGCTTTAATAACGACAAGCTTATTTGGGCGCTAGTTGTACTGCCTGGACAGCTTTGTAGTTAAAGAGTCGGATTGATAAGCAAGTGTTCTGAGATTGAATCATGGAATAAACATAAAACTTATTTGTATCATATTTCTGAACAACTCATAAGGCAGACACATATCACGGCTAGTGTCTGTGAGGGAAGAAGCTGAAGTAGAGGTTCCGAATATAGAAGAGGAGCGCTCAAAAGATTTGAAAGTTGCACAAGAGATGAGTCAAGAAAGAAATGGCGGCACTGGGATTACCACCGCCAGTGGTATTTGATATCCACAGTGGCACCGCAGCAGAAGATTGGTCTGAATGGGAAAAGGCCTGGAATTCGTACAATCTCACAATTGGGATTGGCACAAAGCCTGAGTCAGTGCAAGTGGCAACTCTGCTCACGGTCATAGGACTAGAAGCCAGGAGAGTGTATAATATAGCTCACTTTGCAGATGGAGAGAGCCAGAGAGTTGAAACAGTGCTAAAATGCTCAGCAGCTGTGTGAAACCATTGGCCAACACGGCAGTGGAGAGGTATAAATTCAACTAAAGAAGGAGAATTGTTCAAACAGTATTTGACTGAGTTGAGGCACTTGGCATCAAGATGTGGGTTTGATGATATAACTCCTGATGAAACTCTTTGGGATAGGGTGATGTTCGGAATATACAATGCCAACGTGAGGATACATCTCCTATGAGAGACAGAGCTAATGCTGGAAAGTATGCTCCAGATTTGCAGAGCAAATGACATGACAGAGTCAAATTTGAAGCTGATTTGCAAGAATAAAGAAGTTAACTTTGTCAAGGCAAAGCAACTGTCGTAGAAAGTCAGAAATCCATCTAGGCAGAAAGGAAGTCAAGATGACACAGACCAAGGAGGTCATGCGAAAGGTGCGAGATGCAACCACTGCAACAGAAAGCAGGAACCAAGGAAGTGTCCAGCTTATGGGCAGACATGCAAGAAAAGTGGAAGGGAGAACCATTACGCACAAGTGTACAAGGCAATTGCATAGTGTCCATGGGAAAAGTACTCTGATAATTATGGCTTTGCCCTCACAGTCAACACACTCAGAGATGAGCAAATAGTATCACTGAAGCTTGAATCAGTCAAGTTCGTCAGATTCCAGATACACAGTGGAGCTACAGTGAATGTGCTACCACTAGATGTGTACAAGAAAGCTACACAAGATTTCAAGCTCAAACAGGTTACCAAGGAGAGATGTGGGCCTTTATCAGTGTATGGAATTGTCAAATGGTGGCCATTAGGAACAGTCATTCTGAGAGTGTGGAGGACAGATGATAGCTACAGATTAGAGTACACATCATCCAAGGAGACCAGTTCCATGCTATACTGGGAAGAAGAGCCAGCGCACGCCTGGGTCTCATCAAGCAAATGGATAACGATGCAATGTTCAAGCCTGACAAGGGTTCACAAGCAGTGTACGCCACCAAAGTTGCGCCTAAGATAGCTACAATGGATGATCTGTTCAAGAGTTATCTGGAAGTCTTCAGTGAAAATGCAGGCAAACTAGGGTGGATGTACAGGATAAGACTGGACTTGGCTGTTGAACCAGTCCAACATGTGCCTCGTAAAGTGCCGGTAGTAAGGAGTAAATTGAAGAATCGTCTTCTGTAGATGACGGAATTGGGAATGATTGAACCAGTGACTGAGCCAACAAAATGGGCATCATCCATGGTAATAGTGCTGAAGAAAGACGGCGTTCAAGAATATGTCTAGATCCATCTAATTTGAAAAAAGTGATCCAAAGGGAGATGTATCCTATTCCAACAGTCAAAGAGTAGCGACTCAGTTATAGGGAGCATGGTTGTTCACGAAGGTGGATGCTAAGAAAGGATTCTGGCATGTGGTACTTGACAAA